>JAJGQC010000460.1:0-38146 GCA_021014325.1 Plazaster borealis
CTTTGGGGAAGGAGTGTTTGGTCTATGAAGAACAGGGAAAGATAAAGTCTATGTCACAAATTTACATTATACGACTTTATAAACCTACACGTATACACAGTTCTTATTTCTTACACAATGCAAAGCTTCTTATTTTACTTAAGGATTACACAAAATCTTTACTGAAGACAATAAAAACCGAACTGCATGAGCATGTTTAGTCCCAGTCTTGTTATGTTTCAAAAAGAGGATTGATTAATTAATTGTCATATTGCTGATTATTTGAGTTTAACAATTTTAGTTTGATCCTTCAGTGGTTTACCTTTCATAATGGAAACAAATAAAACTTAACAGCTTTTAGTATTTGTTTTATAATGCAGTCATGTAAAACGTTTTCGGTTATTTTTAACAGTTACTCCTCCTCCAATGCAATGTTATATATTAGAATAATGAGGGGATACTTGAGCTTTTTTGGGAATAAAACCATCATTTCACGGTGTAATTTGCGTAATTTGCGTAATTTGTGATCTTTCATTCTAATTTAAAAATTAGGTATATTTGTACACACAGGGTACCTATAAACATAATATAGATAAAACCAATGTCATGCAAGGCTCATGGCAAGCTAAAAATCGTACCGGACTGCCTTTTGGGGGTAAAAATTTATAGAGATATTATTCATACAATCAAATCGGTCACGTCTTTTTTCGAAACCGAGCAAAGCTGTCAGGCAGGAAGGAATTGCCGTTTGGCACTCGCATTGTGCTTTTGAATTGAGTTATTCCTGTAAAATTATTTATTTTCATTTCAAATAAAGTCAAGACTAAAAATGTTGTTTAATTTGTTTATTAAAAGAACAAATATTTATGTTGTAGAGACGGGTTACCAGCTAAAATGCTGTTGGTTGTATAAAGGTTTGTGATTGGTTTCCTCCACTGCAAAAATGAGGGTGTTAAATTGATTCTCTCCGGTGTCTATATGTGACAACACCGACATGGTGTAAATTATCCCCATTACTATATCGTTGCTGAAATTAACACTGTGTCAGTGTTGTCACACCAAGACAGTCAATCTACATTAACACCGGAGTTGTTGTAGTGTGCTGCTTTTCGCTGAGCAAAATATTTGTTCAGTTACACCTTAAGCTAAGCAGTTCCATATGGCTGCTTATGACAGACTTATAAACTCTAGTTTCAGAATTTAAACCATACACAAATTAAGCTTATAAATGCGAACTTGTTAGTGAAACTGCTGCTTGTTTATAATCTTTGATCCAATATTATGCAAGACAACATATCAATGAGAAAATTGCAAAACTATTTGAAGGTTTCGTTTAAAATTTGTTTTGAGAAAATGTATCTTTCTAATGGATTTACAGGGGAACGGTACCTGAACTGTATTCAAACTCAAGAATCAGAGAATAATTGACACCATGGGTGTTGTCACATATAGATACAGAGAGAATCAAAATTAACATTATAGGGGGTTAAAATAACACCAATGTAAGTGAGTTGGCAGAAATAAGTGTTATTTTAACCCCCTATGGTTTAAATTTGATTTTTTTTCGGTGTCCTGTGACAACACCCATGACGTCACATGTTAACACCCCAGTTTGTACAGTGTAGTGTAAATAATGTAATCAATACCTAAATACTAATGTCAGATTTCATGTAGAAATATTTTTTCAAGTCACCAGTGAAGTGGTTCTCTCAATCCATAACTTAGCTTGGTCAACTTTATAAAATATCATCTTTACTGTATTTTCAAACAGGAGTGTAGTAATTGAAATTTCTTTGCCCGAAACTACATAAATATGGTTTGAAAAGAGAACTGTACATACAGGGTGCTGTGTACTATGTACCATCAAGTCATGTTAACTACATCATACATCAATGCACCCCGCACTGGCGGTGTGTATATCTATTAACAATTATACTCACGTTTTCCGGACCGCTTACAAACCAAACACAATCATGCCGCTTGATTTGAGACATAGCATTTTCCCACTGAGCTCCTGGATAAGACACGTATAGATTGGTACCACACTGATCGCTGCACGCCGTTTGTATGCATGTTTTACGTAGGGGTAGTTCATCAACACTGATGCACTACAGCAGTAGATAGCAGTTTGATATCTACGCGATGAATGGGAAATCACGGTAGGTCTACACATTACAAACCCAGACTGTTTTGCGGGTATAATTTGGCAAAGCGCCCTCTGCCTTTATCATGACATAAATGAAATGATGGACGAGCAACATTAAAGATAAGTCGATCAATTAAATAATAATGTATACTAAATCGAATGTGATGTATTGTCTCTTTTTTGAGCAAGAGAGGGAGAGAGCTAGAGAAAACGACATCAAGGGGATTTTTTTCTCATTTTTGCTCGTAATTTTTTTGGGATCGCATTTCATTTTCCTCTGGCATGAACAGGTCGAGTGTGCCATGTCTGGCAACTTTTAAAAAAAATCTTAACGAAATTACTGAGTGGAGAAAAAAGAAGCATTGCCTCCGGAAAGTAAGTATAATGTGATGAAAACTATTCAAGGCTTCCTCCACAAGGGAGTCATTTTAACACTAATATCCCACAACATTACAAACAAAACAAAGCTAGATTTTACATAACGATATGGCTACATATTTAACAAACTTAACTTTTTGTATCAAAGGACATAATTTATTGGAAAACAAAAATAAAGCGACAACAGTAAAAAAACCAATTGATTATCAACAATACATATCTGAATAAAAATAAGAGCAAGATTGATCACCGGATTCAAATTAAGACACTTTCTCAATCGAGCTTTGGACTTTAACAATGTTTCCACACGTTGACGAATAAATTGATGGGTAACATACTTCAAGTTTACGCTAAAGAATCGAGTGGCTCGCATTATGATATCAAGATTGAGTGAAAAATCCAGATGCAGAACCCCTGCCTTTACAATACTTATCTCACCCAAGACGTTCCTACATCCCAAGACGTTATATACTGATTCTTTCTTTGTAGGCGACTGTCATGATCATTTTCCAAGACACTCGGATGTTTTCCCCATCTCAAATACCTTTTTTTCTCTTAAAGCTGATGGCAATGAAATGCCGGGTTTATGAAATTCGCATTCTAAAAACACTCGATGTCTCTTGAGAAAATAACAAGAAATGTGACAATCATTTTCTGTGATGAATTTCACATTGTATGCATCAATTCCTCATGCAAAAGTTTGAAACTAGGGCCCGTATTTCCCCAATAGACCTATGGTCTTAAAAATGGAAATGCAAAAGCGCTTAAGAGCTTAAGAAAAACAGCTAGTATTACGATACGGTTTAAAAAAAGAATTATCATTGAACGATTTTGAAATATGTTTATCATGACTTATCACGAAAAACAATGTCTACATTAAATTCGTTTGTACCACCAGTATTAATTCACTGACCAGTACAAAGCATGTATCTATATAGTCAACAAGCCATCCCGAATTGCATAATTACATTTCAGAGTTGCACCCATCCGGTGAGAAACAGTGGCGATATTCATAGGACATGCAGTCGGTTGGTTAAGTGGTTTCCTTCGAAGCTTGCATGGGCCCCGGTTCGAATCCCGCCACAGACACGAGCAGGGTATAATGGATTCGCCAGTCTTTACCTCACTGCTTGAGTTTCCCCATTTGTCTGAACATCAACTTCGTCGTCTCCTATTCTTCCTGGTTTGAATGATGTTAGGTTGTAAACTCAAAATATTTGGTCCAAAACATTTCTTCAACTACGTTGAAGAATAACGAGGAAGGAAGTGGTCATAGATTGGTTTTGTCAATGTAGTGGATAGACCAAATTATCCCTATGAAGATACAATAAAAGTCACCTGTGAAAGTTTCAGCTGAATACAGTGTCTATACTAACTTGTTGAGAAAACAACAAAAACTGTCGCAGTTTTTTTCACAAGAACGTTGAATCTATATGCGAGGTGGCAGCGGCTAACAACCGCATCTCTGGCAGCAGCATTCACAAACGGACACCACGGAAATTTGAATCTCCAAAAGTCGCATGGAGGCGATCTTAGGAGATTCAATTTGTTGACATACTTTTAATGATTTCTAATCAACAGGAGCACTTCAGGCAAAATACTTCTTCAGGATGTTTACTACCATTACCATCTTTATAACAAGTAAGCTCTCAGATGAAAATTACACAACTGTTTCAGGTCATTACCAAAGTATGACCCAACCTTTAAGTCCAACTGCTTACAAAATAATAAAAATGAAAACAATAAATAAATAATAAATACTGTACTTCATCAGATGCAATGAAGAGGACAAAATCCTTCATTGCATCTGCTGAAGTAGTTGTTTCTAGGAAAGCTCATGCAGTTTTACAGATGAGCAATACAATCAATGGTGTCTGTACACAGTTCAGTGTTGACTATGGAGCCACAGCAGGGGACCAGTTTCAAAATTGGTTTTTGTAAAGTATCCTAAAGACCAAACCCAATCTCGATGACAAATCAACCAACACAAAACACACCATTACAATTTTAAACTGAAAAAACAGCTATATTGGAGATTATTATCTTGTATCTTGCTGCTGATGAACAGCCTGATATTGAAACCACCGAATCTAATGCATTCATTCACCCAACCTTCAGGTAACACTTACCAATGGATAGTTCCGTCGCTACACAGAAATTCCGATCGCAGCCCCAAAACGCGATATCATCCAAAGTTTGACCGCGGGTTTTTTTTTTTCTCTCTCGAAGCCGAAGAGTTTGAAGTTCGGTCCACAGAGAGGACTGTTTACTTGAATCGTGGCATATTTGTCTCTCCTCAAACGGAGCCTAGATTGTCAGTCCCTCGTATATTAGTATCTGATCGTAGAAAGGCTACTCGCTCTTCCTGCGCCAATATTTTAGCAGTGTCTCTGTGTTTGCATTGGACGTAACCCGAGACGTAGAGAGAGCTAGTGTGCGCTACGGTCCCGTCGCTTGGGCTAACCGAATTAGCCTAGCATCGCCAGACTACGCGAGAGAGAGCGGGAGAGAGAAATCTATAATATATGTACGTATGAATTAAACTAAGGGATCTACGATCCATAGGGATCGATAACGGTCGATACATTCACTGAATGATGTCCGGGATGCGTTAGGCACGTAAACAACTAGACTGATGACCGGTTAGGTAATCAGAGTGTACATTCCCATGCAGGATATATGGTGGTATTGGCGGGACCAAGACCGGTGGGAATTTGACATCCACTCTCGTGCATGTCCTTACCCCTCTCGTGGTTGGAAAACACTTAGGCCTAGTTTCCAACTTCTATACATTTGATGTTAATATTGGTGTCATACGGATTTTGTGTGATTTTCACAAGTTGGTTTAACAATGCACGTGGTTTGACGTAGTCAACATTTATTCCCATGTGTTACCATGGCTCCCTTAGTGGAATAGTGTGTAACAGAACTTGTCCTTCTTGCAAAGTGAGTATGCAAAACTATTTCGCTCTTACTGTTTTAACGGGAGGATTAGTAAGAGGGTTAACTTTCATTCATCCGGAATGAAAGAGAGGGCTATGTATAACAAGCCAAATCCGTTTGAAAGTTTTACATAAGGGTGATTTGGTTTCCCTCAGTCAGTTTGACTAAAGATATTTAAGAGTACCTATATTAAGGCCTTGCTCTATGATTAAGGCTACTGTGGAGAGAGATGATTGGGGGGGGGGTAGGGTTGGTTGGCTAGGTTCAACCCTACCCACCAAGGGCCTTCCAATTGTGTTTAAGGAAAAGAGTGTAACGTTTGGATGCCTGAAAACATTTTTTTTTAATAAAAAAAAGGACTTGACTTCGCTCTCTCAACCAAGTGAAGTCAAACCCCATCCTTCTCAGTATGTGGATGTATAATCATGTTGGCTTGTGGCACTCTTCAATGGTAGGCCTACATGTCATTTAAGAAATTATAAAACATGTGTCTTCTTCACAACCACAACGTGGTCAGGCAGCGTCTTAGTGTGTGTGATACTGTCACCCAATCAGCTTGTTGCGAGTTAGATTTGAATCATGTCTGGTACAATGTTATACCTTTGATTGGAATTCCTCAGACTAATGAAGCAATTGCTATGTCACACGATTTGGGGCAAGCTTTTACGTATAGTTACTTACATGTAAGAGACGGCAGACACCCATACACAATTCAGGGGGTATAAATGGGTATACTTGCAAGGGTAGAGGTTGATATTGTGTTTAAAAAAAGCCTTCGGAGCACCGCGACTGCCCAGGGCTGTATCCCCAGGGAGCTGAGAAAGATTACAGGAATGCTATTGGCTCAATGACCAGGGCACTATTATGTAAAAGCGCACTGATACGTTATTGTAAAATGCGCTAAATAAGAACTAGTTATTATTATTATTAAGGAATGTGTATGGCACAATGGTACTAGGGTTTGCTCAGCTTGAGGTTGCTATACAAAAGCTTGCCCCGAACCATTTGACATGGCAACTGTCTCTATAGTCTGAGGAATTCAAATTTCGGTGGTTAACTTGTGACTAAGAAATCATTGTACCAGCCGTTATTCAAATTAAACTCGCAAATGGCTAATTCGAATAAATATGAAAATAATGGAAATATGGATATAAATAGTCGAGAAAATGAAACAAAAGGCAAATATTTATTGACAAGTTTTGCATTAAAATGTGTTATCAGAGTATATGAAGAAGTTGTTGTTTCTGTCCGGGCGAGATTTTGATGACAGGTTAAACAAATGGACCAGTAGGCCTATACTCCCTCTAAGTTCTATAAACTGCACGAGAATTTGGGTGAATTGGAAGGTGAGTATTTGAAACGATAGGTGCAGAGGAAAACACTTCAAGTCACCCTCGCAGGGCCCGAAGAAATAAAGACAAATCAAGTTCCCTCAACATACTAGATTGTATGTAAGTGATCGAGCATTCCGAATTGATGATTGGGAATCAAAGAAGCAGGATGTATTGCAAACTGAAAAAGAAAATATAATCATTTTGGGGCTGGAAATAGGAGTGTAAACACTCGTAGGGCCGGAGAGAAGTATCAAGGGAAATTCCGTTCGATAAAATCATCAGTTAAAATGGACACGTCAGGTGATATGACACGACCTACTTATGTGGATTAAAGCATCGTGTAGTAAAATGAATGCACACATTAGTGTGGTCTAACACGGGTGATGTACGACACAAGGCCATTACCAATGCCTTGCCATTTAAGAACTATGTGAAATAACGAAAGCAAGCAAATAAATAAATAAATAAATAAATAAGTAAATAAATAATTAAAGGCCCTGTACACTATTGGTAAGATCGAACAACACAAATGTTCACAGATTCACACACAACTTACATGATTTAAAGTAAGTAATGGTTGAAAGGGTTCCTTAAAATATTTCTGCCTAAAATGCTATCGTTTCTGAGAAATGAGTAAAACAATAGTTTTTATTACGCGCGATATTTTGAAAAAACAGAAAACACATAAGGTCTCTTTTTACTATTTTCTCGTGATCTCGATGACCAAATGAGCTCAAACTTTCACAGGTTTGTTTGTTCATGCATATGTTGAATCACACAAAATGCTGAGCTGTTACCAAAAGTGTACAATACCTTTAAACCAATGAATAAACAAATCAATCAACCAATAAATAAATATATTTGGTTTGCTTAATAATAACAAACAAAATCACAGCTGAAAGTCAGCTCTTCATACGGGATTTTTTTCAGTGGGAATAACTTATCTTAGATAACGGTAAGCGTTATTTACAATGGCTAACCAATTAATTTAAACTGACCTTTTAATCACGCATGGAACAGCCGCTGTATCTTTGCAGCGAGTGATCGGTTCGATATCTATGTCACATCTGGTGAATTTAATTTCAAGTGTTGGTTACCGAAGCTGCGAGTTAGATTTTCAAAATCAATCGAGTGGCATTCTTTTGTTTCCAAATAATATTGGTGTACATACAACAGTCGTCAGATCATGTACTAGTCTTTTCCCAAATCTATGATTATCAGAAAAGGCAAACTGGGTTATGGCAATTGTAAAGTTACATGTCAGCTGTGAATCCTCAACGTACTGACAGTGTATACAATTTCAAGTTTATAAAACAGCCGCCGGCTCTTTCGAGTTCCCCCCAAATTTGGGTTAACTCTTTCACACTGGCACTCAACGGAATCCCAAAATAGAAACTCCTTGGTGTGTTGCTATGACAACCCCTCCAAACGTATGAAGTATGGGTTAAAACAAGGAGCAATGGCCTTTGGTAAAACACATTCCTTGCCTCCTCCTTTCTAATACGGGAACTGTGGTAAAAGTTATAACAAAAATAATGTCAGGGAAACTTCGCCGTAAAAAAACACTTAATCCAATGTGGAACACTCAAGGTACAGGTGAACCAACACCACATCTTATGAAACACTGACAGCCAATCAAATTCACCGTACTATGCTATGTTGGCCTTTCACGCATGTTCTGAACCAATGATAAGTTAAGATAGAAACCACTGAAACCACTGGATTGCAATAAAGGGAGATATTAAGTGTTAGTGTAGCTAGAACCACTCGTTCTGACGTCATGTTACAATAACCGACCCGGCCTGCTTGAATCGGACGACTGGAAATTGCCCGCCAAAATCTGCTGAAATTAAGGAGCTTTAGAGATTCGGTTTATACAGCTAGGGTTGGGGTGGGGGGATATTGCCAATCGGTAGGGCTGACTATGGGGAAGGTGTCCAAATTGACAGCTACGGCTACGGCTACGTATACGGCCTGATCGTTGTGTCAAAGTATATGCAGCACCCTTAGCAACACCCTTAGTCGTAGCCAATTATATAATTTTGTTTATGAGAGATCGCCTAACATCACAAGGCCGGACGGCCACTTCAAGGTGAGGGCTACACTAACTGATTTGGGCTGTCGACCCAAATCAACTGCCACCAGAGGCACGTTGCCACCTACTCCTGGGGCTGAAACAGGGTTACCCCCTTCACAGTAAGGATGTAGACATGGGTATCATCCACTAGGAGGCTGGCTGGTAGAGCAGAATGCACTACCTTCCCAACGTTTCACGAAGCAATTATGGTATAAGTGCCTTTGCTCAAGGGCACAAGTGTCATGACCGGGATTCGAACCCACACTCTGCTGCTGACAACACCAGAGACTGGGTTCGGTGAACTAGAGAGCTTGGCCACGACACGCCGCTAATTCGGAGATGGCCTTAGTATAAAAAAGAATGGATCTATGGCTTTACATGGATTGTACACGTTTGGTAATTGGAACCCACTGTTTGTGTCAATCCTATACCATAAAACTAACCTGTGAAAATTTCATTTCAAAAAGTGGTAGCGTTTTTGAGATAATGCCGAAAATCTTGAGCGGTTATGTCAACGCAGGAAGAATAATTTGCAATAGAATACACAATCTGAGAAACGTTTCAGACAGAAACACTTCTCAGATTCAAATTTTGTTGGATAAAAACTTATCTCTTTTTCCATAACTACATTACTTCAAAATGAAATGTTTCTCAAAATGCTTTATACTATCAGAAGCTGCCGTACTTCTCACTAGGTAAGTTTTATTGCCATTAATTTTACGAGTCATTACCAAACGTATACAGACCCTTTAATGCCTTCAGTCAAATCTTGTTCCATACAGAGTGTAGTGCTATAGAAGTGCCATGGAGCTGGGAGCCGGTGGTCGAACCAGCCTCATGTTTAGATGAAATGGAAGTTTTCGCTACACTGACTTAAAGGCACTGAACACGTTTGGTAATTGTCAAAGACCAGTGTTCTCACTTGGTGTATCCCAACATTATGCATAAAATAACAAGCCTGTAAAAATTTGGGCTCAATTGGTCATCGAAGTTGCAAGAAAGTGTTGAAAGAAAAAACACCCTTGTTGTACAAATTTGTGTGCTTTCAGATAGGAATAAAAGTCTTCTTGCAAGAAGTCTTTTATTATTTTAGTGAGAAACTACCTCTTTCTCAAAAACTACGTTACTTCAGAGGGGTCGTTTCTCACAATGTTTTATACTATCAGCAGCTCTCCGTTACTCGTTACCAAGTCAGTTTTTGAGTTAATATATATTTTGAGTAATTACCAAACGTGTACAGTGCCTTTAACGCATTGAAGAGTCATGTACTGAAGCGGATGGGATTGAAGGGATTTCAACGCTACGTGGAATCAATACAGTAAACTAATTATTCAACTTCTTGGAAAATTGCAAGGTAAACAGAATGTTAAACGTAACCCTTTGTTACCCTGCCTTTGAAAATAAAAAGAGTGAGGTAAATAGTATACGTTAATCATAAGAAAAATAAATCGCAAAGATAACAAATAAATAAATATAAACTAATAGAAAACTTGAAAGAAAAAAGTGAGGATACAAAAAAAAGTCATAATCAGGAGAATGGACAGCTTTTGGAATTACATGTGAATAAACTATCCAACTGCTTCTATCCAAACTTTAACTCTATCCTCATAAATCTGAGACGCGCCAAACTCATGAAGAATTCAATTTTAGAGTTTTCAATTAAAACCGTTTGAATATAAAGTCAACGTTCTCGGTTTCTATTTCGGATTTATTTTGTTCAAGGTTGGTGTGAAGACGACTCGTCATCACCAGTTAGCCGTTGGCAATAACAAAACCAAACAAATCTCGCGCGAGAAACAACAACAACCCTTGCAGCCATTCGAACTTTCTCCGACACTCTTTTAATTTGAAAACTCGAAGGGAAAAGAAAGGGCGAACAAAAAAGACGGCGTTTGGTAAATTTAAAAAAGAGGAGATCCGCAAACGAAGACCGACGTCGATTTATCAATTGGTTTCATACAAGGCAACCGGGGTAGCGTCACTAATCAAATGACAATTAAATTTCTTTGGTGAATCTAACCATCGACGGCGGCAAGGTTCACGAGAACGTTACTGCATGGTCAGGTAGAGTATAAGACTTAATTGATTCGAACGGGAAGGTATACTGTTCCTTTCCCCTTCTTTCCCCCTGTGATGGGGGTGACTACAAGACAGTGGCGAGGGGGCAGGTGCAGCCAGACTTCGTCAAATGCAACCAGATTCAATTTACGAGACTCTGATAGTAGCAAGAGTTAAAAAACTGCATCACATTTCTTCTGCTCTTCCTGTAAAATGAAATCACCGGTCTCTCGCTATAAAGGTCTTCCATTTACAGCTTGTGCTGTAAATACTGCGATACATTCAGGGAGTGTGTGATGGGCAATGGCATATTTATGCATGATGTGATTAACGTTACAGATCACAGTAAAAGGTTTCACAAATTTTGTGTGCATGAATACCGTAGGGTATATGTTACATGCGGGTAGAAACATTTTAACTCTCAGATAAACCACAGCTTGACTTAAAGGCACTGTACACGTTTGGTAATTACTCAAAATATATCATAAAAACTTACTTGGTAACGAGCAACGGAGAGCTTTTGATAGTATAAAACATTATGAGAAACGACTCCCTCTGAAGTAACGTAGTTTTTGAGAAAGAGGTAATTTCTCACTAAAATATTAAAAGACTTCACGCCAGAAGCCTTTTTTAGGCATCTGAAAGCACACAAAATTTGTACAACAAGGGTGTTTTTTCTTTCATCATTTTCTTGCAACTTCGATGACCAATTGAGCCCAAATTTTCAAAGGCTTGTTATTTTGTGCATAATGTTGGGATACACCAAGTGTGAATACTGGTCTTTGACAATAATATTACCAAACGTGTCCAGTGCCTTTAATGGCGATCCGTCATTTCCCATACCCTGATGACCATCAGAGCATACTGATTGAAACGTCGAGCTGTTCCATTTGCTATTTTGAGACCCACTAGAACTAAGAGGAGATAATTTCAAAGTGTTACCAAACCCTTTAGTGGATTGTTTCATATATTGGGAATGTTAAAGCTATACTTGTACCTCCAAGGTTCCAATGCAACGAAATCTGCACAACCAAAACAAACCTGCTGCTTATAGTTGGATCCGGTTCCCAGCGAAAATGGAACCAAGCAACCTTTGCTCATGACTGGTCCCCCGTTGTTTCTTTTCTTAGTTAAGGCCGTTTCCGATTTAGTGGCTACGGCTGAGTTTTCGGCTTGGTCACCGCGTCATCGTGCAGTGAAGCTATAGACTGCCCTTAGCAACACCCTTAGCAACAGCCGTAGCCGTAGCCGTAGCCACCAAGTCTACCGATCATTCTCATGAGCCATGAGCTGGGAATCACTTTTGACCTCGTCAATCGACCGTTATATAAATTATCATCAGCTCTATAGTAACAAAGAAATGCTGAAGAGAGGTAAACATCTTATAGCGAGGTGGTGTTTTTCCAATGGCCATAATTATACCCCTATAATTGAATCAAGTGGCATATAGTCACGTCGATCATACTCCACAATACACCTACGCCACACAAGTGACTGAGATAGTCTTCAGTGAAATACATTCTGCATTATTGGAAACCCAAGTCTCATCGCCCCAAGACAAAACCTCGCGAGAAACCACAACTTTACTCGTCATACTAATTTATCAACATTTTTGTTTCCAAAACTTGAAGGTTATAATGACACACCGTTTTATTTCTGTATTTGATTTAATTGTTACAATGAGTCACGCTGCTGTTTGCTCTCAATATTAATACACCATCACACAATGACGAACCATTTTGCTCTTTTATACTCATTTCATTTCAGTTCTACATTTATTTATGGACGTAATATAACTAAATTATGGAAGAGTGGTGCCGCCACATGAAGAAAAAAATTATCGTATACGTTCACGAAAACTGTAATCAATTTTTAGCTATCAATGTATTGTGTACATATACACGATAAGTGTAAAGTTATGTGTGTACACGTTAGGGTGTGCGTAACATTGGTAAGAGTAAAAATAAAAATGTTCACAGATTCATGCATAACTTACATTGTATAAAGATGGTCATGGTGGGACAACCTTTGAAATATGTTTGCTTGAAATGCTATAGTTTTTTGAGAAATTAGTAAAACAATTAGTTTAGATATTGCGAATAAAAAACTAACAATGTTTGAAAACAGTGAATATATTTAAGGTTTTCCACGTTTTGTTCATGACTCCAATGACCGATTGAGCTTAAACATTCACAGGTTTGTTATTTCATGTATGTTGGGTCACATGAAGTGTGGATACTGCTCTTTGACAATCACCATTGTGACACATGGGTTTTAAGTTACCGTGTACGTACACGGTAGTTATCGTGTACGTACACGATAAACAGGGGATTTTAGTTATTTATGTGGCGGTATCTACTCTTCTGTACGAAATAAAAGGCAGGATACAAGAACAATTTAGGGAAAAGGATTGAAGCTTGGCCCAAGCTAAAACGTGTCGTGCCTTACCGAAATAAACCTACAATGGATAACAAGAGACCAAGAAAAAGACTGAAAATGAGGACAAGACTGAAAACGAGCACATCAACCAAACCAAGGACAGAAAACAACAAAGAGCAATGTCACTGAGGAAAACGATTACTGAGAAGAGCTGATGTGCGAAACTTAAAACAAAGCATGGATTCCATTGTAAACCCTTAGAAATACAGACAAATATATGACAAACATTGAAAGTTTGAATTTAACACGTGTTTGCTTAATATTTCAAGTTTTTACTTCCCATCAAAATGGTCAATCAACATCAATGTGGGTAATCTAGCAATTACCAACGTAGAATCCTGCCTTAATGTTGACATCAACCAACTCGACTCTCTGTCTCGCGTCTAATAAATCCCACCTTAATCCTTCCATATACAAATTTATGAAAAAACATCCTTTCTTAAATTCGACTTCAAATAATGTATCTTCTCTAATCTCCAATCACAATGTCGTTATGTCCAACCGTATCAAATTCCAAGCTAAATTCAACTATAATCAAGCTACAGGAAAGAGGCAGCTCGGGCAAGACACGTAGTCCAATATTCCAGGCAATGAACAGCTTTGGTGATCGTAAAGGTGAACGGAGCTTGGGTATAGTAACAAAGTTGGCACCGATTATGTCACAAGACTTGGCTTCATCGTGTGTATTGATCGATTCAGTCTTAGCCATTAACCTTGCAATATTTGAGTAATAGCATTGGTGCTAAATTGAGGTGGAGACCTATAGTTGTTCATTGCGTGAATATAAACATTTTTAAATTAATGCATTAAATCGACTGTGACTCTCCGTGCTAAAACCAGACACTTCAAAATTATTGTTGTTATTGCTGCTGCTGCTATTGCTGCTGTTGTTGTTGTTGTTGTTGTTGTTGCCGCTGCTTCTGATGATGATGTTGTTGCTGTTTGGGTGTTCTTTTTTGCCCAACAAATTAATGAGAAGAAAAGTTTATACATTTATAGGTCTATATGATGTTTGATTGCTGCTGCTGCTGCTGCTGCTGTTGTTGTTGCTTTTTGCCCAACAAATTAATGAGAAGAAAAGTTTCTACATTTATAGGTCTATATGATGTTTGATTGCTGCTGCTGCTGCTGCTGCTGTTCTTGTTGCTTTTTGCCCAACAAATTAATGAGAAGAAAAGTTTCTACATTTATATGTCTATATGATGTTTGATTGCTGCTGCTGCTGCTGCTGTTGTTGTTGTTGCTGCTGCTGCGTTTCTGGATCAGACTGACCCAGAAACTAGTTTTAAAATTGGGAACCTGGGTTTCTGTATTAGTTAGACCCATTTGGGGATCATTTTGACACATATTTCGGGTTTCAGTGACCCAAAATGGGTCAGATTCCATGAGACTCGGAACTGGGTCACTTCTGACCCGTGTATTAAAAGATTGAAAAGAAAAACGGCATTCGTTGCAGTTTCTTCCTGTTGGGAAGATTTAGGAAACGATGAGTGAAGTAATTTAATACATCCCCGACATATCTACATCTAGGATCTTATATTTACGGGGGGAGGGGGTGTTGGGTTGGGGGTGAAATCAACCTAGAAACTCACAGCTCCGAGCACCATTTTACCCAATTCCCTTGTTTTTGTGTTTTCCTTCTACAGTGTGAGATTCATTTATTGTGTTGGATTTAGCTTTACTTCCCTCAAAGCATCAAGACTGATCAAATTTAGCAGGGTCCCTTTCCAATAGATCTATAGTTAATATTAAAACCTCGTTTTCCACACGCTTAACTTAAAGAATTTGCAAGTCAGAAATTTAACTTAAGTGGGTTTATAAACTGTTGATTTTAAACGGCAATTCAATTGATTTCTTTTAATTTTTAAGATGGACTTCGGCCACCCACACGCAAATTGGAACAACATATATCCCATATAATTATTCTCTTCGAGTCCATGCAAGTTATAATATATACCCAATATTATACTAGTAAGAAATACAAGGTATATGCCTGCGGTATATAGGTTTCTCCGGCACATTCCAAACACAAATTACAATTATTAAATGACGAGCCATTAAAGTTCCCCCTTAAATTTTCAATAATGTTTTTGATTGCCTAAAAGTACAGGTGGATCTGCGCGTCTTTTTATTCATATAGCTTTATTAATGCAATTTTTATTTTATTTCTTTATTTCTTTATTTCTTTATTTCTTTATATCTTTATTTATGTATTTATTTATGTATTCATTAATGTAGTTTTTTTTTCCTTGTTTTTTTCTTGGGGACTGTTGTTGGGGTGTTCGTTTGTTTGTTTGTTTCTGTTTTTTGTTTTTGTTTTTTTTTCCTCTGAACGAAATTTGACAGATGATGCTATTTCAAAACGAAAAACAAAACAAAACGTTCGCACATGCCACGGACAATGTACAAAATACAACAGGCAGAATCGTTTGTACTTGGCTGATGTACGTGATATCGGGATCCCGGCAATAATACCCTTTTTTGTTTTTAACTAACCACCACTTATCATTGGTGGATTTCGTCATGCAATACCTTCAATGAAGTCTTATAACTTTCTCGAATCTATGCAAATAGCAATTTCAAACGTTAGCCTTCAGTTTTGGGTCAATTCGCCAACAAATCGGACCCAACATCTTTAAGATAACTAGACTGCATTTAGGCATCTTTGTTGGTAACCTAAAATTCACTCTGAACAATACCGCCACTAGACAAGAAGCTTAACGCCTGACCTGCATTGCCGCATCACATTCTCATTTCATCCACACCCCACCCTCCCCTCCTAAAAGAGCAGACAATTCCGCCGTCCTTAATTGGAGAAAATAAAATCTGGAAAAACCATCTTGGACGAGAGGACCCCAATCAGCGGGGGTTTGAATTATCGTGAAATCCGATCGCCGCTCATGTTGTGTCGGTTTCAATCGGTTTGAGATCATTAATAACATTTTCCAATGAAGAGATGCCCGGTGATTCAATTTGAGGGAGGTTGGGGGAAAGTTAGATACTTTAAAGTAACTTGAGGAGAGAAGACCATGTCTGGATTAAGGAAACACCTCTGGCTTACCTCTTGTGTGGTAAACTGACACTCAAGTAGCACACCAAACATCCACACCTAATGAGCCAAAACGCATTGATTTCTTCAACTATTCAATACTAAGAGGCGTTATCTAATTAAGCTAAAAAAACACTTTAAAAACCCACGTTTTTTAAGCCGATGTAGAGTTAGTGTTGGTGTTAATAACTTTAAAGGGAAACATTGCGTCTAAAAAGCCGACGTTGTCGAGAACATTCGTTCTAAACGGTTCTAAGTTTTTTTCTCAATCGGTCAAATATCTTGCTTAGAAATTCTCTCGGTTTTGTTGTTGTCAACACTTAAGGACATTACAGAGTACAGACATTGGATTTAAGTTTAAACGACATGATTTGAAGCGTCTGATTGTCTGTCATGTGTTAAAAATACAGAATGGGGATCCAGTCCTGTTCTCCAAGTGGAATAAGATGAAGTTTAAAACCCTGCAGTGAGGGCCATTGTCAGCACATGCTGACATATTTTAATATTTCCATTGTCTTAACCACATCGTCGTACACACTGGTCAGCTCATATGCCATGATATCCTAAGCTGGTCAGCCACACGTCCCGTAGGGGTAGTCAATCAAAAAGAGTCGGTGGTTTTGGTTAGAAGGGAGCAGAACCAAAACACCAGCATTCTTTGTGTACAAAATCGGTATGTCAATAATTGTCAATGGTAGATGAAACCAAATTATAAAACCTAATTAATTAAGTAAGCAAATTAGTTTAAATTAACCCAGGCAACAGCTGGACATGTTGACAACACAGTTAGATAAAACAATCGTTGAAAACAAAAAGAAAAGCAGAACCTCTTACCCCTGGCAACGTATCAGGGGGGCGCGATTGAAACCAAAAAGGTTCCTCGCTGGAGGGTTTTAACACTGATGTATTACAAACAAGTTATTAATTTGTATATGTAAATATATTCTTTAGATATTTTTTTAATATTTTGTTTTGGACTGCCTCGTGTCTTGTTGTTCACTCCTAATTGACAGGGTAGTGTGAATCATATCACAAGGCAAGCGGTAAACATCAAAGAGACTGATTTGCATATTAATCACGGTTTGGCGATGTCTGTCAATGTTGTCAACGGAAACAATCAAAATGGAGGTCGTCTTGTCTTCACCCTTGTATGGAGACAATGCTCCAAGTCAACCTCATTACAAAATCCAAGTTGGTATAACGAAATTAAAGACAACACCAGCTCGGTGCAAGACTTTTGATGGTGGGCCCTTTGTGAGCAATCATCGTCTCAGAATAATGAAGATTGTTTTGTGACGCAGTCAAATTATTGCGACGTATCTACGAGTTAAGCTTTTACCGGTGGTTGATATTATTCTTATTGAATTTTGGTTTCTGTTGTACAGAAAACACACCAAAGGGAATACTGCTCGTTACGTCAATGCTATTTCGAAATTTTAAAACTCGCGCAAAATACTAATTTATAATAAACACACAAATCAAGAGGATGAAATAATAATATAAATAATCAGAACAATAAAAGAATAATTATTAGGGGAAAATATGTGCAATAACCCCACCCCTGTCCTATATTCAGTGACGAAACGGATATTCACTTTGTGACGTCACGGTCTATCAACCGCCCTCTTGAATATTCATGACTTACTTCCAGCGTCACAGTACGTCATCCTGTATTTAATTAAGGGTTGTAAGTGATCTACGTAATCGGATTCGTACCTGCGGCTTGCTGCAAGGCGTGTGTGATTGGATACGTGTAATCTACGCTTTCGGCTGGTAAAGATTCGGCCCTCGACGGCTGGAGACTAGGAATTAATTACATCGAGTAAACTTCCCAGGGACGGCATCTGATACGCGATTTCCCTGATTCCTCAAATAATTCACTCATGTTATAATCTTCTTAATTATCGATTTCAACTTTGCCCCCGTAAATTATTCATATATCTAGTGCAAATCAAGCTTCCCTAGAGTTGATCACTTTTTTTTCATTTCTTCAATCTTCTTAATTATTTTCTTAATTTTGCCCCCGTAAATTAGTCGTTTATCTAGTGCGAACGAAATGCTCTAAAGTTGATTAATTTCATCATTTCTTCAATCTTCTTATATTTTCTCAAATTTGCCCCAGTAAATTATTCATTTATCTAGTGCGAACGAAATGCTCTAAAGTTGATTAATTTCATCATTTCTTCAATCTTCTTCATTATTTTCTCAACTTCGCCCCAGTAAATTATTCAATTATCTATTGCAGATCAGGTTGCTCTAAAGTTGATAAATTTAATCATTTCTTCAATCTTCTTAATTATTTTCTCAATCAATAAAGTTGATAACTTTATTCTTTCTCATCAAATCCTAATTAAAGAGCTACAAAGCTGAAGACATTGCTTGTTAAACTGATCTGCTTAGCAAAAATGAGCGGGGAACCAGTCGCAGTATATGATGTTTTTAACTGGTATCCTACTTCTTCTTAGCAAAATGCATATGTGCTTAGCATGAAATTTGGGCTGGAGATAGAGGGGAGGAATCTATTCTGAGCTTATCACATTTTGTGAAATAGGACCTTGGTAGTGGAGTTAAAGTTGACCTAATTATCTTAGCACCTTATCGTTTTTCTGTTACAATTTCTTTAACTGCTAAACAAACTCACACCACAAGCATTATTCAAAATGATGCTACTGTTTCCCACACAGCCTCGCTTTGGTTGCGTTGAGTTAAATGGGAGGAAACCCGAGTGTTGTGTCGTGAGCGTCCATCGGTGTTTTAGTTCAAATCATCTAAAATGAACACCTCCCAAACGGAAATGCATCACGACATGATAATTTTACACCCATCCACACGAAAATACAGCACAAGAAGATCATTTTACACCCCTTCTACTTTTCTTAGCGAGCCCCTTGCTTACACTAGAGGTAATTGTATGGGGGAACTAGCGCCTGGGAGTGCACTCGGTGTAAAGTTGACGATGTTTTCTAAGATCCTGAGAAAATACCGCCTTGGGGCACTAAATCTGGAGATTAAAAACTTAAATTTCGAATTCAATTTGGAAAGGAACTTCTTCTGCACGATTTGTGTGAATTAAGTCAAGCAAACCGTGCGTGTGATAACGTTGTGGCAAAGTATTTGGGACGAAAATAGCAAATAATATCCAACGGGGTTAAAACAACTAATGTGCTATAAAAATATATCAATATTAAAACTGTAATACCTTAACATTGTCAAAATATTATTCAATCTCAGAAGTGTCCCTTAAAAGGGATTGTATATTCTTTGTAATTGGAACCCACTGTTTGTTTCAATCCTCTAAAGTTGTAGATATATACCATAAAACTAACCTGTGAAGATTTTATTTCAAAAGGTGGTAGCGTTTTTTAGATATTGCCGAAAATCTGGAGCGGTTATGTCCACGCAAGAAGAATAATCTGTAGTTGGAATACACAATCTGAGAGACGTTATTGCAGTAACGCTTCTCAGATTCAAATTTTTGGGGGATAAAAGCTGATATATTTTTCCATCGCAGTACTTCGAAGTGAAAAGTTTCTCAAAATGCATTTTACTATCCAAAGCTGCTGTACTTCTTACCAAGTAAGTTGTTATTGCCATTAATTTTCAGAGTCATTACCAAACGTGTTCAGTGCCTTTAAAGACCTACTTGAACAAAAACGGCAACAAGTGGTCCTTTGCTGAAATTCATTTAAAATGTTTTCAGTTAATAAGAAAATTGAGTTCACATGAGACTAAACAGATTGTTATTGTGTAAAAAACAATCGTTTGGAGTACCCTTCTCCGGTGCTTTTCTGAAAGATTCGCGAAATGCCCTGTTACGTCATCACTCATGATACGTCATATGTTGGAGCTCCCGTGTTGTATAGCCGGCCGCTTTGTTGCACCATTGAGGTATAACAAATATCAAAATTACATTTAAATGATAAACAAACACATTATAAACAAGTTTAAATAGCATTCCCCTTAAAACTGTTTCGCTCAAGAAGCTGTTTAAGATGACTTTTCAGTATGACCATAATTGTAAAAATAATTGATTTGATTTCTTGTTATATTCCAAAAGGAACATACCCCCATTGGGAAGGGTTACAACAATGTTAAAATATACAAGTTGCGGTTCACATCATAAGGGAGAAGTTAGTAAAAAGGATCAATGTTTGGCCGAGAGACGGTGCTGCGATCAAAGGCGACGCTGTATTAAGTAAACTGAACATTCGGTAGAACTCTGTTTTGAAATATAGACCCACTTGAACATGCAGTTTTACTTGAGAGTTCAGTTTCAGTTCGCTTCACTTTATTTTACACAAGAGATGAATATGAAATAATAACCCCCCCCCCAAAAAAAAAAAAAAAATAAATAAAATAAAATAAAAAATAAAAAAATAAAAAAAGCAAAGCTTGTCGAGAAGAGGACCATCAGTTACACTTATAACAATATTAATTATATTGATTAGGAAAAAAAAGTGCCGTTTGATTTAACCCTTTGAGATGCCCCATAAACAAGTACAATTGAGTCTCATGGACTCTTTTACCCCTCCCCAAACTTCCCCCTTCACCAACCTCTTCCCCTGCGACTGAAAACGTGCAGAGCAAACAGTTCAAAATCAATGCTTATTAGTTTGTAGGCCCAGGGACTTCCATTTGCATTGACCAAAAATGTCAGCAAAATTTAGCCCACCCGACGAACCACCACCGTGTCCGGTTACATGACGCACGGACGTAAAAGTGCATGGGTTGCCCACATTTAATCCGGCGTTTATTTACCCATTTCGGACTTCGTTTAAATTCACTTCGACTACATTCTGCGATCGTTTCCAAAGGAATTTAACCATTTTTTTCAAATGTAAATCTGGAGCATGCAATATGTACTTAATTGCAAAAAACACCCAAATAACTTTGAAAAAACATCAAGTGATATGATAAGCACATAATTTGTGCTTTCAACCCTTGTCAAAATAAAGTATCAGGTTTTGTTTAAAACGTGTGTAATCGGGAAAAAGAAAGCAATCTAGAAACATAGGGATTGTTGCTGAAACATTGAAACAAGAAATACTTCACTGAGGTACAGATTGTCCTGCTTTGTCCTGATTGTCACAGCAATACTGTAGTACCATAAACAGTCAGGGCAATTATGGTTCACAAACAAATTGTTACCATTTCAAAATGAACTGCAGAGGTAGATCCCGTTTCTCCCCTAAGCTACTCGTCGTTTGCCAAGCTTTTGACGTTTCCATTTGTAATTTTATTTCAAGATGAATTAATAATTTACTTTTTTTAACACACTTATTAAAAGCAGCCCTTTTTATTTTGTCACCAAATCGAATTAATTAGATAGGTGGGATTTCTTTTTGTATATCAAATAAAAAACCACACGGGAAACTGACTAGGTAAATTTGAAATGATTTAGGGTTGAACAAAGAGATATTTTGTTTTATAAAGTATTACGTCTGGAAAGTAGACTACTCGCGAGGTAAATAATTATGCGTCTGTATACTGTTATTGATACTTTAATAGCAGTGAAAAGGTTAAGTAGTTTACATCTAGACGTTTCCCAAGTCGCAATTCTACCCTCGAGTTGAATCTTGATGGATTGACATTTACCGATCCCGAAACATTTAGGCACACGTCGCCCGATTATGAATCTGCCCCTAACATATTTATCGCTGTAAACCCTCTAGTGTACAGACAAACTATAGGTACGCAACAGACCTCAGTCATGATCCTTCAAGCGTTTAATGGTACCGTTGAGTGAAAACACTTCATCAACGGGGCGAACTTTTAGTACTTACCCAAACCTGAGAACAATCACGGGGGTTATTAAGAGTCTTCAAGGCGCTCCCGAGTGAGACGACACACAATCTTGCGCAAATTGAGATGTCTGCGAGGTTTGGGCTTTGAATTAATCCCAGAGAACTCTCAGAATGTGACGATGACTGACGATGAATGAACTGCAGTATATGTTATCAGTCATTGTAAATGAAGATACCAAGATCGCTGATGAAGGCGGCGGTGACCAGATACAATCAATGTAAAATGTGCTTCAATGTTGATAATCACTCTGATCTGCAGTGGCTCAGATCGCATCCAACAAAATGCATTTGACTATTTGCCTCCCGCAAAAACGGATCCTGTGTAATGACACACGATGGCAGACACAGTTGTCATCAAATAGAACAAATCCTTGTAACACTGGTTGTCTTTGCAGTGGAAAACTTCCTCGGCAATCAAGGAGAACAAGAAACGAGGAGCGTGGACCAGACGTGAAGTGGTTTCTGATGATAACCCTGGTCGGAACCCTTGCAGCGGTGTCTGTTGAGGGTAGCGGAGGTCAAATAGCCACTTAACGCTACCCGTTGTAGTGTCACAGTCGACTTCAAAAGCTTGGTATAACGTGCAGTCGGAATCTTCTTTATTGCAACCCGTGACCTATCGCGACCTTTGTTCGGATTAATGCTACCAGGTGTATTACACAATACTATTGAACTTTACAGACCGAAGCTTGGTGTGTGGTGCCGTAGCTCTGCAATCCATGTCTTTGTGTTCCGCTGTCAGCTGCAAGATTGTGTGAAACGCAAGGAGGTGACATAGGTATTTGAGAATAGGCTTTTCCCCCAACACCATAGTCACGTGGTCTTCTAAAACCAATTGCTCCTTTGCACACTCGATACGCCAATATTGCATAGAATGGTAAGGAATCTAACCCGCTTGTTAATGGCAATAATATACAGTGGCGATCGTGCTTTTGGTATACCAACCATTGCTGGAAATCACTCTCTACTGTGGCGGAATTATCGAGCGAGCGTGGGTTGGATACTTCACATGCACCAGCATGAATCACCAACGCACGTGGACCTACGATGTTATTCAAATTTTCAACTGACGGTTTAATTTAAACCGATGATAGTCAACCAAGGAAGAGAGCACGAACAGTCCAACCTGAAAGGGATCTACGTTGTATACCCCCATCCCTTCCATTCGCTGTGACGGGCCAACTATGGTTGAGTGTTTCGACACCGAAACCGAATTATCCGAATCGATGTTCATTAATACCCAGGCAGACTGACTAATCGATTCTTCAGTAACGACACTGGGTATGTTGTGGGTTGTGTATACTAACTAGCACACTGTGGTCGTATAGATTGCACGGTGGCAATACACCGGACTTGAAACCTGCTCTGACGTCATACAGGAAAAAACAAAATGGACTCCCTGCTCAAAAAATGTTTTCCCTAAATCAAAAATCAGCTGGGAACCAGTGACAATGAATAACAATCTCTTAAACTTTAGCTGGTAAGCTATAAAGTTAGCTGAGCAAGATTTTACTGTGCTTAGCAATAGCTATACTAGCCTTGACCAAGGCGTTTGAGTTTTGCTTTCATAATTTATTATTATTTAAAAAAATAATAAATTTCCCCTTTACGCCGCGTATAGAGCTAGCCATGTACATGTCCATGTGTGCACATGCATGTACATGTACACGCAGTGCGTGCGTTGTGTGAGATGTATACGTGTACCCTGTACTCCTGACGGCCTCCGTATGCGGACAGTAATACGAGTGCGGATGACCTATACGCACAGTAGCACGGGTGTCGTGCTCAGTGTGACACGTACATTACGCACACTATACATGTACAGTACATTATACGCGTGCGTTTGGAGTGAAACCTGCAACCACATTGAGCAAGGCTACAGCCCTACGAAATTGTTCCTCAATTCAAATCTTGGTAAAGAAAACATAAATTATACTAGTTTAGGGCCACCATGCGAGCAACACAAAAGCATGATATGCAATGGTCTACAAAACGAACCATTATAATTTCCAGCTGAATTTATATTTTTCTTTAATAATAGTCTCAACATCATATTGAGTATGCAATGACAGTCAGCTAACGTCTGAACACAATAATATGATGACAGTGTCAATTTCATTTTACCCAAACATTCCTGTAATTTGATCTGGAGATTTATTGTAGCACTATTTTCACTGCTTTGTGTGTAAAGTGCATGTTATGGCAATAGTATCTATAGTGTATCATAACACTACACAACGGGAAGCTCAGCATGAGGTTGTTCTGTAATCGTGTACTACATTGCTATTCTTATGGCGCAGCTCTTCTGTGTGTGATATCCCCAAGTCAGTTTCCACATTGTGTTCTAAAATGTCTAAACATGACCTATTTAAAACTATGGTATAATAACACTGGATTCTTATATAGCGCACATATCATATTAGCTAGATCAATGCACTTTAAGCCCGGCTCATGGTACTTTGCACGAAAGCGAATGTGAAACGAATGTTGGTGACGCAATAATCGGGCGCTGTTTTTCCAATATTATTGTGACGCATGAAAATCTGCTTCGCTTTCGCTTTAGCGTGAAGTATGAATGAACCGATCCATCACACATTTCTAAAGACCGAAACTTCACGCTGGTAGTTTTAGTTGCTCATGGGTTACCACTGATTGACTTATGTCAAAGGTCATTCTCCCTAAGACGACCTTAGTCTAATCTCACTGCTGTTTCTTCCCACAACCTACACTTCTTTCAAGAAAAGATTGTCAAAAGTACATGATTGTCAACCTTACGCTATAGTTTCGTATTACAATCCCCACCATGACAAGCTTGAAATCTTACTGGTTGATTTCCAATTCAATTGTAATTGGTACGGCCTGTTCAGCTGGATGCTTTTCTTTTTCAAGCAAATGAAAATCTATGCTAAGTTGCAAAATATTTCCCTGGAGTAGTTCAACTGAAACTTTCATCGCCATGTACCAACTCAAGACAGCTCCGTGAACTCGATGCTAAAAGGCCATATCCGAATTGGCGGCTACAGCTACGGCTATGACTGTTGCTAAGGACGTCCTATTCTTCAACGCATGATGACGCGGTGATCAAGCCGTAGCCGTAGCTGTAGCCGCAAATTGAACACGGCCTCACTATACAATTTAAACAAAACCATGCACTGAACAGCGTTTTAGGTGCATTCTGCTTTACTCCATAAAGTTACTGAAAACTGCTCAGCATATACAATTGTTGCTTAGCATACATAAGGTTACCAGTCAAAATATTATAAGTGTCGTTCCTGTGACTGGTTCTCTGCTAATAACTGCTTAAAGATCTTATCTGCTTAATAGCTTTAAGGAATTGAACCTCAAGACACGCCTAGGATGAAGAGATGAGACGGTGTCATCTGGAGATATGAGGCATCTTGGGAGTCAATGGCAAGATGCACCCAGCATGGAGACACCGTCGCCGCCAAAACACAGAGTGAAATCATCAGGGAATAGTCTTGTATCTTAAGAAAAGCCGCTTAAGACGCTCTCAATGCGAGAGCGTGTCAGAGATAAAGGGAGATAGGGCGCTAAACTGCTCCGCATCTTCCGAGTTGCGAGGTTTCATTGGGGCAAAGCGTGCCTGTCAAAAGTGAAATCTGACGGTCAGCCGATGGCACTGTGGATGGCTTCAGGGCTATTGAACCGCGTAGTGCTTACATTCGGTAGAAATCAAGAAGTTTCGTATCAAGATTATAATAGGTGTTTGATTAATATTTAAAGCTAGACAGACTTTGAGAAGATAATTGCACATGGTTTCCTAGTTTCTGCAAACAAATGGGGATAAATATTTTGCAGTTCTGCTAAAGTAACCTTATTACTTTATTTATTTATTTGGTGAGCGTCGTTGAATTTGTGCATTACTCTGTATGTTACTTTTAATAATAATAATAATGCATTTATAATGCGCCATCTATATAGTGTACAAGACCCTATTCCGAGGCGCTGAACAAAAAAAACAAAACATATAAGCAACGAAAGAGAAATATAGAATACAAAGACAATTATACAATGAATAATCTAAGACATGTTACAAGCTAAGTGTATGTGGAGTTAAATAAATGAGTTTTCAGCAAGTTTTTAAACAATGGAAGAGAACTACAGCATCTAATGTTATTAGGTAAAGTGTTCCAAAGTTTAGGAGCACAAGCAGAAAAGGCACGATCGCCATATGATGAGGAAGTTCTAGGAATAGTTAAAAGAGTCTTATATAGCAGAAGAACGAAGAGTGCGAGAAGGGGCGTAAGGTACAAGAAGATTTGCAATGTAAGATGGAGTTAAATTTTAAATTAAATATTATTTAAATTTTAAATTTTCTCTTTTTCACCGTACTGATTTGGAAAGATATTTCGGGCTGATTTGAACATCCCGTCTGGAGTGTAAGAAATTTGAAGTCAATCAATTTGTTAGACTCGTCCAAACTGACTCGTAGTAACGCACTTTTTGCTTACCAAAACATCACCACATTGCTAGACTCTACATGACACCTTCGCCGAACTAAACAACATCCAGCAATTACCCCTCAACTATATCCCATAATAATTATTTTAATAGGCACCTGTTATTCGATTCGGTTACACCTTAGTGAATATTCGTCATATTCCATCGCAATGTTTCGATTTCTCCCCTTTTCGTAAATCGATCGGTTTAGTGAGCAAGGCGGGGTGAATGATGCAGTTCGAAACGGATTGACAGGGCCATTGTACGCCATCACATGTAATTATAATTAATACTAAAACGGAAATTTAACACGGTGTATATAATTTTATGGACAAGTAGTAGGCCTATGTATTTTTTTTAGGATGTAGCGTATTATTAAAGCTTCCTTTTTTTTTACAATTTTGTTAATGCAAACAAAAAGTCAATTGCCTGACGATATCGAGTTTTTTAACTGTATTTTTACTATTTTGTTTACTACCTTTGTATCATATTTTGCGCTTTCAAATATCTTCAGATGTGGCATAAATGTAATAAGTTATCAAAAATGTTGTCGAGGTCATGTCACTGGGAAAGGAAAGGAAATAAAAGTCAATTAACAAAAACAAAGGAATATTTAAACAGGAGGAAATTAAGAGTAGGGTCATACTTTGGTTGACCCCGAACAAAACTGTCAAAAAATGACATGACCCAAGTCACAAGGGGTTGAATCCATGTTTGACGCAGGTTGCGGTCAAAGGTCAAAGGGTAGACCCTAAAGGTAAATGGTTATCGTGACCACTAAAAGTTAACCGGTAACCCTGACCTCTAATATGGTTAGCGTGACCTCTAAAAGGTAACTGGAACTCTGACCTCTAAAAGGTAAGTGGTAGCATGACCTCTAAAAGATAACTGGTAACCAAGACCTCTAAAAGGTAACTGGTAACCAAGGCCTCTTTAAGGTAACCGTTAATCGTGACCTTTAAAATGTATCTGGTTTTAACCCTGACCCCTAAAATGTAAGAGGCATGACCTTTAAAAGGTAACCGTTAAAGTGACCTCTATACGATAACCAATAACCGTGACCTCACTTGACCTTATCCCCGAGGATCACTCAGCATACAGTGCCAACATAAACGATATGGATAAAGGTCAAGCGGGGTCACAGCTTCCGGTTACCCCGTAGCGTCGAGTCAGAGTCAAAATACTAATCTGTAATATGGAGAAATGTAAAACAAACTGACTCTCTCGGGTATTACCTTTCCGGCCCGGGACTTTTAATTAAGTGTATGGTTATAAATATGTCAAGCATCAATCTAGACCTACTTACACTAATGAAGACAAAACATGATAAAGAAAAGGAATCCTTTTTATGACGATTGCTCTGAAAGTTATTTTAAGACATTTCCCCTTTCTGTCTCCGTTTCATTCGTATAATTTTTGCACGTCAATATAGACATGCCATTAATCTAAAATGTTGGATTGAATTTTCCTCTCACGCCCCATGGGGCTTTTACAGAATTGGCCCGGCAAAATGGTCATGACATTTCGCTGATGTAGTCTAGAAACAAGAGTCTATTTGGTGCTCTTAATTTGAGTAGATTAGGAGTCTAAAAATGTCGAATATTCAACTTGCGATATTGCACATTAAGGTAATAATAATAATAATAATAATAATAATAATAAAGACATTTGTAAAGCGCCTAATGCCAAAGCCTCTAGGCGCATAAAGAGAACAAGAAAATAATTATACAATAAGTGAAAGATAATTAAAGTAAGCAGATTACAAATAAGCAGCTTCAAACAAATGAGTTTTTAACAGAGACTTAAAACAGTGTAAAGAACTAGCCTGGCGAATATGCACATGAAGACTATTCCAAAGAAATGGGGCTGCATAAGAAAATGATCTTTGACCATAACAAATGGAAAAAGCTCTAGTAGTTGTGGTAAGCAATAATTAAAAGCCAATGAAGCCAACTGCTAACAATGTACGAATCGGATGAAGGTTACCCTTGTTGGACTTGTGTCCCCCCCCCTCACACACACATGTGTAAGGTGTAAACCGAGGACTTCTCTTTGTTCTCCCATTGTTTGGACATAGTTTTTTTTAACGACGTCCCCATTGGGTTTGTACACAAAAACGAAGCGAGGACGTCCTCGCTCTGTCAAACACCCGGATCCCTTTTGTTAAAGTCCTCGGTTTGAATGGATAGACACGCTCACACACACACCCTTTTGGCTGTTACGGTGTATTGATGTTCTATTATTCCATTTTCTGAAGAAATCATCTGTGGGGTACCACTAGAACAAAGAAAACCTTGTGGGGTAGCATTGTTCTATTGTTAAAATTACCCCGTAAGTTGGCACGTTTAAGGGCACACCAGCATTTGTTTCTCACAATTTTGTAAACATTTTCTTTTCAGGGTTGTATGACATAATTTGAAATCATGAATTTATTGGAGCTAAAATCATAGACATGTGGAAAGTATAGAGGTAAAAATAATGAATGAATGCATTTAAGTGTTCCAATTAAATAGTCAAGCACATTGTTATTTGAAACATACATATTTTAAGCATTAATGAGCTACAAGATACTCTAATGTATAATTTTCTTTTTAGCAGACACTGCTGAGTGCCTCCCCGGGTCGATACTTCAAATCAACCGAGACCTACTTTGTCACCTGCACACAGGTGAAACACCGCAGGGGTGGTAGCGAGTCTACTTTCATTAGCCTGGAACTCTCAACCATCAATACCTCCTTAATTGGCACCAGTGTGTAGTGATACACAAACCAGGCTATAGGACTCGAATCAATGCGAATCATACATCGCCCTGTCATATCGCCCATGTCATCACGCGTCGCATCAAAATCGACCCAACTGCACGTTACTATATAGCTACGTCACGATGATTGATCTACACGTTGCTATGCCATGGGGCTGCCTCGGTTTCTCTTTTCTTTCTCCCTTGCCTCCTCGTCTCAAGACACACATTTTACTAATCTAGTTTACCGCATCACTGCCTCAGATCCCCCATGTGAATAGCGCGTACAGCTGTCAGTATGGCTTGGGACAAATGTACATTCATACACTATTTCAGTTTTATTCTTCATGAGCTATTAAAGTCGATGCTCACTGCACACCCGAGGCATTAGTGTACATAATTCTCAGAAAATAATCGACGATTTTTAATCCGAAAGCTTTTTTATTTTCCTTCTTCTTGACTTTTTTTTTCTTTTTCTTTTTTTTTTAGAATTAAGAATCATCCTGAAAAAATTCCCGTCGACTATAGAGAATCTTGCGTAAAACAGAGCATTTACACTGAGTTAGTAATAACCATATGCAGATATCTGGTAAAGGTTTGCGATAACACCTTGTAGTCAACCAATCTTTCTTCATGAGTTGTGCTGGCATGGTTCTACCAAGAAAACAGGTGGTGCAGTAACTCGACGTTTCGATCTGTGTGCTTTCATCGTCGTCAGGAGAAGCTTCCAGTTGCTGCACCACCGGTTCTTTTCAGAACCACCACAACCCATAACGAAATATTTCTTGTACAAGTGCTACCGTAAACCTTTTAAATACTTAATTGTATCTCCTGTAATCTCCACCATGCGCAGTTTCAATCCTGAACTAGAAATTAAGTGCTTGTCCTATGGAAGAATACAAAGCTGTTGAGCTTATGTTCATATCTGGTGACGTAATGATGACCAACGATCCTTCTCTGACGTGGATTAGTAATCTTGTACATTACGGTACACCACACGACACGGATATCAAAATAAGACTTTAAGTGTCTGTACACGTTTGGTAATGACTCTGAAAATTGATGGCAATAAAAACTTACTTGGTAAGAAGTACAGCAACTTTGGATAATGCATTTTAAGAAACTTTCCACTTAGAAATACTGCGGTAGTGGAATCTGAGAAGCGTTACTGACAGTAACACTTCTCAGATTGTGTATTCTAATTGCAGATTATTTTTCCTGCGTGGACATGACCGCACCAGATTTTTGGCAATATCTCAAAAACGCAACCACCTTTTGAAATGAAATTTTCACAGGTTAGTTTTATGGTATCTATCTACAACTATATAGGATCTAAACAAACAGTGGGTGGTTCTAATTACCAAACGTATACAATCCCTTTAAAGCTTTAATTGCATCTGGTAAAACAAACCGTACTGTCCATTAAAGATAGGTGTATTTAATGCCAATACAAATTAAAAGTACCCTTACATAATAACAAGTTTTCAAAGTACACTTCGGTGAATTTATATTTTCAACATTTTCCAACTGGTTAATCAAAAACCAAGAAATATATTTCTTTTAGATTTTTGTTGGAAGGGAACCTCAGTTAATTGCCTTTTAGGCAGTTGCAGATTTAATAAACCCCATATTTCCGTAACGGCAAAACTGACAGCAAAAACAAACCTTGTATAACACCAGACACCAATTTGTCCCTCCCCCTCCATCACTAAAACACAGTAAGATATATCTCGTCCATTACAGACCACAATGCCCTTGGATTGTGACGAAGACGCCTCCCAATGCCTCGGCAAACCGTCTCCCTGCACCAGCTGCCTACCCTACGCCACCGGTCGATTCTACCCAAGGTTCGTCACTGGGGACGTAACTTGCGGAAGTTTCTCTACTCATTGCAAGGTCCTGTCCTTCCTTTGGGAAGTGGAGTGGATATGAAAAATGGAATATGAAATCACTAAGGTAGGTTCTTATTCCAAGTAGTTGATAAGTATTACGCTAAGGTTGCTAAGCACATACAGTCTCTTGCTTAGCAGTTACAGGTCGAAATGTTACACACCCTCATAGCATCATAGCATGTCCATAGAAACTCTAGAAACGTTCGATAGAGCGGTTCATGGGGGCTGGGCTTTCCCATAAAACATCATGATCCCAAAATGCCTCAAGATTTGAACACCGTTTAGTCATCAATTATAAACTCATCAAAAGCAACTGTATGGCTGGATTTGACAGCTACGGCTACGGCTACGACTACGGCTACGACTGTTGCTAAGAGTGTTGCTAAGGACGTCCTATACTTAAACGCATGATGACGCAGCGACCCAGCCGTAGCCGTAGCCCTAGCCGCCAATTGGGACACAGCCAAGGACTATGTTTGTTGATGTTAGTGTTCAGCTAAATCTAACATTGTTTTATAACAAGTTTAATAATGTGTATGTATCCGCTTTCTCAAGCCAAGTAGAACCATCAACTCATAAAACCATCTCAACTCCTTGGGAGTATGCAGCGCCGGGTCGCACAGATTGACAACCATTCACATAAACAATATACACCCTTGCAGCAACTTATACTCCTGTGTGATGCGAAGCAGATAATAGTAAACTATCTTGCTCAAGGACACAAGTGTTAGCCACCACGGCCCAACTTCATAGAGCTGCTTAAGCACAAGTAGCTTAGCACATCATGCTGATCCGGAAAAGGTTACCAGCCAAAAAAGCATGCCACATGTACAATCTGTGACTGGTATGCTGCTTATTTTTAATTTGCTGAGCAGAAAATAATTATTTAAGCATTATTTTCTGCTTAATCAGCTCTATGAAACTGGGCCATGAGTTCGATGCGCAAGACCGCTTGGCGCAGTTTGTGGTGTACAGATCTGATACCATTATTCTTCGTTATCAATTAACGCGTATAGCATGATATTAAACAATTATCAAAATGAATTTGCGGTTCTTGTGTACTCCTCTGCTGTTGTTTTCTGTACGCCTTGCCCCAAACACACGGTGTTGTGATATCCGACTAAGATCAATGTCCCTGCACCTCGGTTGTTAAACAGCGACGCATGGGACACGGACGCTCAGAAGCACCTGTTATTAGTGAGAAGAATATCTATACAGCCCCGGGGCCGGGTACTACGTGCCAACCACTAGGGGAATCGCTGAGTGTTAGATTTAGCAAGGGTTTCTTTTGTGTGGGGAGGTGCTGATCATGACCGGGGTCTGATGTGGGGACATCGCACCACTGTCAATAAATACAATAGGAACCACTAGTCTGTGTTACGTTGGGTATACTGCGCAGTGCAAAAAGGGTTGCATTGTGGAAAGGTCGCAGTAGTAGGCAAGGTTCACAGTGCGGGGAGGTGGCAGAATGGGAAAAGTTACAATATTGAAAGGTATACAGTAGTGGGAAAAGGTTACAGAATGGGCAAGGTGACAGAATGGAAAGGATTACATTATTGGAAGGTGATCAGTGGGAAAAGGTAACAGAATGGGAAGGTGACCAAATGGGAAGGATATTTTGTTAATTCTGTTGCTCTATATAAGTTTGTAATATGATGCAATATTGGAAGGTTCAGTAATGGAAAAAAGGTTGCAGAATGGGAAGGTGACAGAATGGAAAGGATTACACTATTGGAAGGTATAGTAATGGGCAAAGGTTACACATATTATGGGAAGGGATAACCGAATGGAAAAGGTTGCAGAAAGGGGTAAAGGCTACAGTATGGGAAGGGATAACCGAATGGAAAAGGTTGCAGAATGGGGTAAAGGTTACAGTATGGGAAGGGATAACAGAATGGGAAGGGTTGCAGAGTGGGGAAAGGTTACAGTATGGGAAGGGATAACAGAATGGGAAGGGTTGCAGAATGGGGAAAGGTTAAAGTATTGAAAGGGATAACAGAATGGGAAGGGTTGCAGAATGGGGAAAGGTTACAGTATGGGAAGGGATAACAGAATGGGAAGGGTTGCAGAATGGGGAAAGGTTAAAGTATGGGAAGGGATAACAGAATGGGAAGGGTTGCAGAATGGGGAAAGGTTACAGTATGGGAAGGGATAACAGAATGGGAAGGGTTGCAGAATGGGGAAAGGTTAAAGTATTGGAAGGGATAACAGAATGGGAAGGGTTGCAGAGTGGGAAAAGGTTACAGTATGGGAAGGGATAACAGAATGGGAAGGGTTGCAGAATGGGGAAAGGTTACAGTATGGGAAGGGATAACAGAATGGGAAGGGTTGCAGAATGGGGAAAGGTTAAAGTATTGGAAGGGATAACAGAATGGGAAGGGTTGCAGAATGGGGAAAGGTTACAGTATGGGAAGGGATAACAGAATGGGAAGGGTTGCAGAATGGGGAAAGGTTACAGTATGGGAGGGGATAACAGAATGGGAAGGGTTGCAGAATGGGGAAAGGTTAAAGTATTGGACGGGGTAACAGAATGGGAAGGGTTGCAGAATGGGGAAAGGTTACAGTATTGAAAGGGATTGCAGAATGGGGAAAGGTTACAGTATTGAAAGGGATAACAGAATGGTAAGGGTTGCAAAATGGGTAAAGGTTACAGTATTGAAAGGGATAACAGAATGGGAAGGGTTGCAGAATGGGGAAAGGTTAAAGTATTGGAAGGGATAACAGAATGGGAAGGGTTGCAGAGTGGGAAAAGGTTACAGTATGGGAAGGGATAACAGAATGGGAAGGGTTGCAGAATGGGGAAAGGTTACAGTATGGGAAGGGATAACAGAATGGGAAGGGTTGCAGAATGGGGAAAGGTTAAAGTATTGGAAGGGATAACAGAATGGGAAGGGTTGCAGAATGGGGAAAGGTTACAGTATGGGAGGGGATAACAGAATGGGAAGGGTTGCAGAATGGGGAAAGGTTACAGTATGGGAGGGGATAACAGAATGGGAAGGGTTGCAGAATGGGGAAAGGTTAAAGTATTGGACGGGGTAACAGAATGGGAAGGGTTGCAGAATGGGGAAAGGTTACAGTATTGAAAGGGATTGCAGAATGGGGAAAGGTTACAGTATTGAAAGGGATAACAGAATGGTAAGGGTTGCAAAATGGGTAAAGGTTACAGTATTGAAAGGGATAACAGAATGGGAAGGGTTGCAGAATGGGGAAAGGTTACAGTATGGGAAGGGATAACAGAATGGATAGGGTTGCAGAATGGGCAAAGGTTACAGTATGGGAAGGGATAACAGAATGGGAAGGGTTGCAGAATGGGAAAAGGTTACAGTATGGGAAGGGATAACAGAATGGGAAGGGTTGCAGAATGGGGAAAGGTTACAGTATTGAAAGGGATAACAGAATGGGAAGGGTTGCAGAATGGGGAAAGGTTACAGTATTGAAAGGGATAACAGAATGGGAAGGGTTGCAGACTGGGGAAAGGTTACAGTATGGGAGGGGATAACAGAATGGGAAGGGTTGCAGAGTGGGGAAAGGTTACAGTATGGGAGGGGATAACAGAATGGGAAGGGTTGCAGAATGGGGAAAGGTTACAGTATTGAAAGGGATAACAGAATGGGAAGGGTTGGAGAACGGGGAAAGGTTACATTATGGGAAGGGATAACAGAATGGAATGGTTGCAGAAGGGGGAAAGGTTACAGTATTGAAAGGGATAACAGAATGGGAAGGGTTGCAGACTGGGGAAAGGTTACAGTATGGGAGGGGATAACAGAATGGGAAGGGTTGCAGAGTGGGGAAAGGTTACAGTATGGGAGGGGATAACAGAATGGGAATGGTTGCAGAATGGGGAAAGGTTACAGTATTGAAAGGGATAACAGAATGGGAAGGGTTGCAGAGTGGGGAAAGGTTACAGTATGGGAGGGGATAACAGAATGGGAAGGGTTGCAGAATGGGGAAAGGTTACATTATGGGAAGGGATAACAGAATGGAATGGTTGCAGAAGGGGGAAAGGTTACAGTATTGAAAGGGATAACAGAATGGGAAGGGTTGCAGAGTGGGGAAAGGTTACAGTATGGGAAGGGATAACAGAATGGGAAGGGTTGCAGAATGGGGAAGGTTACAGTATGGGAAGGGATAACAGAATGGGAAGGGTTGCAGAATGGGGAAAGATTACAGTATTGAAAGGGATAACAGAATGGGAAGGGTTGCAGAATGGGGAAAGATTACAGTATTGAAAGGGATAACAGAATGGAATGGTTGCAGAATGGGGAAAGATTACAGTATTGAAAGGGATAACAGAATGGGAAGGGTTGCAGAACGGGGAAAGGTTACATTATGGGAAGGGTTACCGAGAAGGAAGGGGATACACAAGGGGATAGAAAAGGTACCAGTATGTGGGAAATGGTGTAGGGTTAAGAACAGGAAGGCTGGGTTACCAAGGAAGGTTCTTGGCAGGGTTTTGGGTTACCTTAACAAAGATGATGAACAAAGATAAGCGTCGTAGGACTTTAACAAGAGCGATTCCCAGACTTGCACCACAGTCTTCCCATAGACCTTTAAGACAATGCCACCGGGGAGGCAGGGGAGGGGGGATTTAATAATGCCAGTGAAATGGAGTGTGGAGAAGTAGAATCGATTTGACATTGACTGATCAGTTATACGACCCAAGTAGTTATAGATGGACTTGTAAAATAAGGCAGTAAGTGAGTGTTGGTTGTTTATTTATTCAAATATTCATTTAGATTTAAACCTCCTGTCACAGGCAGAACTGTAATCGATCTTTGGTTAATATTCCCGCCTTTAAGGAAACTGTCGGTACTGTCAGACAATACTTTGGTTAGGCAAGCTATACATACATTTGTTTCTCGTGGTTTGTTGACCAAACATTTTAAAGAGGGGCTCCAAGAGTTTTGTGATGCACTCATTTTCAAAGAGGGAGTCCTCGTGAAAGTGGGGGGAAATTACAAGTCACTAGCCTCACGTTAAAATTGTGTAAAGTGCCATTTTATTTGATACTCTTTTACATTTGAAAGGTGACGTCATCGAACATCAAAAACAAATGGGTCTGTACATTCCGAAGAGGAATTTGTTGTGCCAGTCGAAAGTTCAAATTCAATAACGTTTTGATTGAATTTCATCAAAATTCAGGAATGAACTAAAACCTCTTTACAAAAACGTACAGTCAATATATTTGAAATGTGACGTTTTTAAATATTGACGAAAATTGAACTTGAAGGATATCAAACACAGTGGCATTTTACACCATGTTAACGTAAGGTGAGAGACTTGTAATTTTATTAACATTTTCATAAGGACTCTATCGATTGGAAAATTAGTGAATAAAAGAATGAATTTGACCTTAGAGCAGTTCATTAAATGTGTACCGACATGGAAGGCTGCACCATCTTCACTCTGAACCATTTTACATCTCCACGGGATCTTTTCGCTTAAAGGGTCTGTATACGTTTGGTAATGACTCTGAAAATTAAAGGCAATACAAACTTACTTGGTAAGAAGTACAGCAGCTTTGGATAGTATAAAGCATTTGCAGAAACATTTCACTTGGAAGTACTGCGGTTATGGACAAATATATTACTTTTTATCCCCCAAAATTTGAATTTCTCGGATTGTGTATTTCAATTACAGATTGTTCTTCCTGTGTGGACATAACCGCTCCAGATTTTCGGCATTATCTCAAAAACGCTAGCACCATTTGAAATGTAATTTCCACAAGTTAGTTTGATGGTATATATCTACAACTGTATTGGATTGAAACAAACAGTGGGTTCCAATTACCAAATGTATACAATCCCTTTAACGAAAGTAAATCATATTCGTCCGAAACGTTTTTGTTTTAGTAAGAAGTGTTCATTAGCGTCAACAAATTGCAACAGGCACAAAATAGATTCTGTAAATAGGCCTATGATGTACGGATGTTTAAAAACAAAAAAAAAACATTTTTTTTTTTTATGCAATTACGAAATCTAATTGATCGCTTTAGTACAAGTGTATGAATTAAAAATGACAATTGCACGTTGTTACAATGAATGTAATAATCAGAATTATAAAGCATTTAAATTTTAACAACCTTATTATTGTTAATAATAATTGTCAATAACTTTGACCATAATTATTTTGTGGTAGCCTGTTTTGGTGCCGATTTTTCAAATAAACAGCGCATAGTGATAATTATGAAAAGCATGTTTTTGCCCATACTTAAGTTTTTTGATAATTAATTGCCTAATTCTGAACATTCTTTTTCTCGGCTAGATTTTCCAGCACAAAAACACTTCCAATGGTGGTAATGCAGGGCTGAGCACTCCGCGCAAATTATGTTTTTTTCCTTCTCTCCCTGTCACAATATATTCGATTAGCATAGAAGCTTCGCCCAAAGAAGGAAGAGAAAAGTGGTCAGTTTACCTCCTGAGTATCGGTTTGCAATTGCCCGTAGCTCAAATGGACATAGATGCAGAAATCTAATTTGTCTGTATTGCATACAAACTACCCTAGGCGGGAGGCAAAATAGGTATCCATTTTCTATGGCGTGTTATAAGAAAATCTGTGACAATACCTTCCAGAGCTGCCCGAAGAAAAGTATGATTTTACGAAGGGGCAGTGGATTTTGTTGACTTTTACCAGTCGTCTCTGCGTTTATATAGTTTCAGCATTGTATACGCCACCCACATCTTTTGGACATGTGTCCTGCTCCTATAAATACAATATCAATACTGAACAACGGTGCTCATAATGATGGAACCTATAATGAAAAGGAGACCTGACTATTTCCTTCCATTTCGTTTGAGATTAATGTTTTTTAGCAGAAATCCGTGCACACTTTCTGCCTAGAACAGT
>JAJGQC010000461.1:0-36854 GCA_021014325.1 Plazaster borealis
CATCCCTAGAAATATTTCTGTCTGAAATGCCATATTTGATGAGAAATAAATAAAACTAATTTCCGATTGGAGTTTATCGCTCATGAGCGTTTTATTCATGCATTGTACAACACATGCAAATGTGTAATCGGTTTTTCACTATTTTCTCGTGACCCAGATGGCCGATCGATCTCAAACTTCTACAGGTTTGTCAGTTTATGTATATGGTGGATTATATAAAGTGCTTAACTGTTTTGTTAGCAAAAACCAATTCTGTAATGTTCCTTTAAGTGTGTTTTCCAAGTTAATGTTTTACGCAGCTACGGCTGGATCACTGTGCCATCATGTCGTCGCGTGAGAACTATAAGGTCCTTAACAAACGTGATGGACAAAAGGTCCTTAACAACAACAAAAATTAAGGTTATAAAACAGTAAATAAAACATAAAAACCAAAAATTAGTGTTTCCTTAAAACAATCTATTTTCAGATTTTCATAAGGAAACATTAATTTCTGATAGTTGTATTTTATTATATTGTTTTATAGGCTTTAAAAAATGTTTTGTTCACGACCTTTTGTCCATCACGTTTGTTAAGGACCTTATAGTTCTCAACATTGAAGGAAGTCCTTAGTGACACCCTTAGCAACAGCCGTAGCCATAGCTGTAGCCACCAATTCGACTACAGCCTTTTATAGGCTGACTAAATAAACACAGCTGTACTCCGGGATAATGAGTCGTACAAGCCTTGATTCTAAGAGACCCTGATATTTTTTACCGCGGTTGATCTTGATGCTTGTCATGCTGCTTGTTTACACTCGACAGCCAGTGGTTGCGATATCGCAACCACTGCATCTTCACCCGTCATAATAATTCACGTCCTTGTGATATTATTTATACTCTTGATCAATAATTCAGTCCCTGCGTCGTATATTTGTTTTCCAAGTCAATTGATGTGATGCAAGGGGAGATGAAATAAAATATGATCTTGTAGTATGTTGGAATAAATGAATATAAACTAGAAGATGGAATGTCATACCTTTAGATGCCTTGGGTTGTGCACACGTCCATCCATGAATCTCAGTAGGTGAATTTCCCTTGTGGCAAAATCTTGCAAACTGACCGAATGTTTCGCACTCACGGAATTCCAAAGACATACGATAACACACCGACCACTTATTTCACATGGCATGAATACCAGATGATTTCATGATACGTAATGACGCTCGTTGTATGTAACTGTATACATCACTATATACAGTGCTTTCCCCCTTGTCAGTTTCCCGCGCTTTTCCCTCGTTATATGTTTCCCGCCAATTTGTCCTCTGCAACGACGTGTCGTCTGCAGCTTGCTGCGATGTGCTGTGTGCTCTCCGAACGACTGATCATTGCAGAACGATACGTCTGTGCGTGTAGCATCAGCTGTAACCAAAAGAAAAACATTTCAAAGACACATGCTTTTTATAAAAACATGAACATCAAAAAGGGAAAGGGGGGCTGATTGGCGCATCATTGATCGGTGTTGCAAGATTATTATAAAGCTACCGTTGGGGGAAATTGGTTTCCATCGTGATTATTCCACTAGTACTTGGTGTTGTTTTACCGCAATTGCAAACATTCTCAACAAAAGCATTAAGCCAACAATCTTCACAATAGTGCGATGACGTCAGCGAGTCTCGGTACATTTAACAACAACAAATTGTAAACAAAACAACATGAATTAATAAAACAATAAAACAAAATTGCTTGAACATAAAAGGTACGTCGCCACCCAGAGAAAACAAGTTCTCCATCTTGATAATCCAATCTTTAACAGATGTTCAAGCTAATTTTTTAATGTAATTTTAGAAACATTTGGCACAGAACTGGAACCATGACCGCAAAATATGCAGGTGGTGCCATGTAGGCCTCAGGAAAGAGAAAAAAACACCTCAGGATCCTAAAAAATGTCAAACAAAAGACGAATCCAATTAATTCACAGGTGGATAACAGTAAAGTTAATGTTACCTCAAGGTGCCAAGCTTACAGCAAGACTGAGGCCGTGTCCGAATTTGCGGCTACGGCTATGGCTACGTCTGGGTCACAATGTCATCATGCATTGAGGCATTTGACGTCCTTAGCAACACCCTTAGCAACAGCCGTAGCCGTAGCCATAATCACCAATTAGAATACCGTCTTACATTATTCGTACATTATCCGCAAACGGTTTTTGTTGTATTTTTAATTGTCTGCAAAAATTGTAAGCTGTAAAAGGAGTTTCGCCTTTAAACATTAATGCTTTTAAGTTCCCTTTAACGTTACAGGTCAGCTGCAGTCGGTAAAAGATCTAAAACGTACAGTAACAATTAAGGTTTATGGATGAATGCGTAACTTAAAGGAATCATAGTGGCACGCCAAGTCACCTTCAAAATGTCAACCTCCACGTCTGAAATATTTAATCCTTATAAAGTCCATTAACCTATTACGCTGCTTTGCCCGTTCAAGTCTCGTATAAATAATACCCGTATACGTAGAGACGAGAGGTGGATAGAGAAAGAGACCAAAAAAAAGAGAGAATTCTGCTCGATAATAATCAGAGAAATCTCCAGGAGATGTGTTGCCATTCACGGGACCTATAGCTCTCTCTTTGGCAAAACAGCGTTGATTTGGCGATATCAAGGTAGTTCATCAGCTGATCATCTGCAGTACGACAGCAGTACGTACAGGGACATCACATCCGCTCCTCGTAAGAAACGCGTCTAATCTTTAAATAGCCACAAGATATGTTCATACTAATGAGTTTTGGCTGACGAACGGCTGCTATTTCTTCATTTTTTCGGATTTTCTATCTGCTGCTCACTATGACACAATAAAAAATCCGTATTGAACTCAGTATCTGTGTATGTTTAGCAACACAATTTTATAAATATGCAAAAGCACCGCACGCGCACCAGCGGTTTAGTTGGATATCTTTTTAGTTAGGCCATCATCTTCAAATTAGTTACATGATCCCCTTTCTCTCACTGAAAATTCGCAAAAAGGGTTATATCTAATAATAGTAAACAAGATAATAAACAAGGATGATTAAATAATTGAATATTATGACGACAGACGTGTTTCATTTCAAAATTGCTTCAGCGTGGGCTTTAGGGGCCTAAATGATTCTGGTCGATGCAACATTATTTCCGACGAAGTTTTAATGGACGAAAAAGGGTCGTTACGTTATGTCTGTGTGTTTGTTGCTGTTGTTGTTGTTGTTGTTTTTATGAATGCACGGTGTTTCAAGACCCTTCTTTAACAATTTTTTCATTAATTTTGCATTAATCCGGGAAGTTTTTTTAAAATCTGTTGGTATCGCCATCATTAAAATAATAAAATAAAAAAATAAAAAACACAGAGACACGAAAAGTTCGTGAATCTATCATAAACATGTTATTTGTTAGTTCGAGTACAAGAAAATTATAGCAGTAAAAATACAAGCGGATAAAAGTTGAATCAACAAGCAAACCTTACGTTTTGCAGTTGGTGAAATCTACATGGCTACTGTCGCTTTCCAACACCGGGTGCACTTTGAAGACTATAATGCCATTCGACGGAACTCGCAGCAGGAAATTTACAAAGTTGACATTTCACTCGATCACCAAACTCAAATCAATGTGTTGTAGACAATGTGATCGTAAGACGTCCTTTCGTCTTGTCCCCGCTCAAGTCAGTGAGGTTGTGACTCAAATACGAGAAGAGTGGGTCAACAATATCTGATGTACGTTGATATTGGATCATGTAGAGTGTTGCGTGCACGAACAGAGGTATCTCCAACCCTCAATCCCCCCTCCATCTATCGCGTGCGTGCGTGTGGTGGTTTCCTCGTTGAAGCTGTACGCACGGAAGTAGCTTTAGTAAGCTATCAATGCGTTCCCCAATTTGCGATCGGCGAGGTACGGTCGCCAATGCGACCAAAGATGACGATAGAAGCTTCCCTTACCCGTCACGGTTGAATTCAACAATTAATCAAATAGTCTGGGTCACATAATTTGACGATTCTCCTCTCTTATCTATATTTGGAGTTTTAAGTGCGTTCTGATGTGCCACGAAGCAACGGTCTGGCGGGGTCAGCCCTTCGCATTAACGGCCTTTGTGTTACGCAAAGCTGGACGCCTGAAGTCTGCCGACTCGGAGCTCTGAATCCGAAGGAAATTGTTCTCTAAGGATAAATCAGTCTCATTTTATTCGCCAAGACGCCGAGTGGGGAGATAAGTTTCTTAAATCGATATAATTGAATGTCTTAACTACATGTTTAACCATACTATCATGATATCGAGACAGAACAACGCACTGGAAACCATCCTTAGCGAAATATCCCCCCTCCCCCGAACTGAAATTCTAATCACTCAGATGTAAATTGCCGTTACCGTTTTCTCATTGTAATCCGTCTATACAAGCAATTAGGAATTTCTCTTCAATAATGATGAAAACGACAACAAATATAGAAGCCATTAAATTACAGACAATTTGCAGAATAACCTAAACCGATAAATAGTTTAACCACGACTCTTTGTGTTGATACCTTGTCAATTTTATACTTTGTGGTTTAAAGACAGTGGACACTATTGCTAATTGTCAAAGACCAGTCTTCTCACTTGGTGTATCTCAACATATGCATAAAATAACAAGCCTGTGAAAACTTGAGCTCAATTGGTCATCGAGGTTGCGAGATAACAATAAAAGAAAAAAACAACCTTGTCACACGGAGTTCTGTGCTTTCAGATGCAAGTTGATTTCGAGACCTCATCTAATTTTGAGGTCTCGAAATCAAATTCGTGGAAAATTACTTCTTTCTCGAAAACTACTCCACTTCAGAGGGAGCCGTTTCTCACAATGTTTTATACTATCAACCTCTCTCCGATACTTGTTACCAAGTTAGGTTTTATGCTAATAAATATTTTGAGTAATTACCAATAGTGTCCACTGCCTTTAAGGTAACTTTACCCCAATATAGGCCTAATAGTTGTATTTTAGCCCCAGTTTTCCAACCATCAATAGTTCAAGCAAACTTAACAAACTGGTTGTACAAGCAATAAATAATGCATGTGCATTCATGTACGTATTACCACAACGTTGGATTTAATCCAGTAGAAAATAAGCAGATTATTTGAGGGATATACTGTGCTCCTGGTCATGTTAACTAAAGCGCCCTCTAATTATAGTCGCTTCAACTGCCACAGTATTTACCTCTTTGAATTTAAGCGATAAGAACCTTCGGATGAATAAGGTGTTTTTTTGACATTATAGACCAGATAATCACTTGACCATACTGTGTATAAATGTGAGGGTTTTGTTTTGGGGGGTTTTTGTGGGGGGGTTTGTGTGTGGGGTTTTTTGTGGGGTTTTTTTTTGGGGGGGGGTTGTGTGAATAAAACACAGTATTTTTACGATTATTTACCTAGCAGCCAATATTCCTAAAATTTACGGCGATTGCTTGCAAGAAAGCTGCATTAGGCTAATAAACTGTATTTGATGGGTACCGTATTGAATATTCCACCTGCATAAAAACCTGTAATTGCCGCGCAACATTTACGATGGATTATAGTTCTCTTGCTTTTTTGTTTTATTTCCTTATTTTATTTAACAATGCTGTAGGCCTAATCTCAAATTGTTTGTTATCAATCAGTTTTACGGTAGAGGTTTGACAGCAAGACTGCCAGATAAATCATCGTAAAAAATGATTTAATGTCCCTAGCAATGTAGACAGCTTTTGGGGGAAATATATAACTATTGACCAATCCATTTCAGTTCAATGTTTTTTGTCCTATATTATAGATGTTATTTTGCATCGTGGATAAAGAATATGCACTGAATACTCAGTACTTTCTCGAGTTCTGTGAAAAAATCCACAGGCATATCACTTGGGTGGGATTCGAACCAACGACCTTTGTTTGTCCTGTCACTAAAAGTAAAAATTATTCTTAATTGCCAAGTAAAGTGTGATGTCACAATACAATTTACTATGGTAACACTAACTCATCTTAAGATAAATCTTTGCTCGTTTACTTGGAAGCTTATTGCGCTTGCGTCTACGTGCGCGTAGGCTTTAACGCAGTTCACGCTGGCGTTATCTTTGAGACAACATCATTGGTCGGAAATGCCCGTAGTGCGTTACAAAAATGAACGCTGGGCGAAATTGCGTTACAGTAATTGCGGGAAGACACCAGTAAAAGACATACCTAATAAATGTTTGTATTATTATATGTTGGAAATGAATGTAGATCTGGGACTAATTTCATGGATCTGCTTACCGTAAGCAAAGAATCGGCGCTAACGGAAGCAGATAATTCCAAGCTTACGTCAAGCGTATTTCAGTGGTTAGCAGGGAATTTCTGCATGTGCCACGTTATTAGGCTTTCTTCGCTTACACAGCTAGCGCAAAAATTCGGCGCTTGGCCTGTAAGCAAAGAATGGTGATCGCAAGCTCATAATTCTGCGGTAAGCAGAGCCATGAAATTGGGCCCAGTTCGGTCTGCTAATGGTCTGGCACCGATGGGCAAACTTCCCAGGTCAACTCTAAACCCAGAAGTGTAGTGGAGAAATCGCAATGACATGTTGTGTGAAAATAAGCATCGTTTCTCTCCGGAGAACGATAACATGTTGTGATAGGACTGGATGCTATAGGACCCATGATCAGACAGACAACAGCACACACTCTGCCTAACCACCTGCGTCTATCTTCAATAGAGCCCCCTGAGCATTCTGGTTCACTTCCCCCCTTTATACTAACACAAGACGAATGTTGCTCTGGCTTTATTTAGTTCAAGGGGTCATGTTTTTTCTTCCAAGGTAGGATTACAACCTCGCACATTTCCGGCAGTTGATTTATTTATATTCCTCTCCAAGTAGAAGGCCGTGGGGTGACTTGGTGTAAGTGTGCGAGGTTAATGTCATGGTATCGGTCATCCATGTATTTTACCCCCTCTATGGTTAACCTTTGATCCATTTAAACGTTTTCATTAAGATGTTAGTGATTTAAGAATATTATATAAAAGAATATGTTGATCTTTTATCAAAACGCATTCTTTGTCTTGCAAGGCGTATGATCGCATTTCTCCACAATTAAATCAATTTTTAAGACAAACATAACTTCAAATTATGAATCTTAAGATTACCATACACTTTATGTATTTATTTATGTTGTTATTATTTAATTTCTCTCCACAAAATTCAATGAAATACACACTAAAATGCACAAGAATTTATAGAAAACATTTGCTCAAAAAACAAAACAAATTTAGATGTGGAGAAGGCTAGACTGAGGAAGAAAATGGGGAAAGATTTTCTGTAACCAAAAGGTTTAGATTGCCAACAAATAAATTAATAAAAGGTTCGCACACACATGACATGGTAAATTCTCACTTGTAAACAAGTTCAATGTCTTTAAGATTGGTTTGATGAGCTCGTGAAGATGAGCCGTGAGTGTGTTCTTATGCACAGCCGCAAGGAGGGATTTGCTTTTTTATTTTTACAGAAAATGACTCGTCAAAAGAGGTGGGTATATGCGGTGGGAGAGCTGGAGTTCACTTGCAGAGTATTGCACGTCTATGACATGCTGCAGTAATCCTTCACAACAGGCTTATAATCAAATTAACGGGGGGTCATGTCAAAAATAAAAACAGTAATCACAAAAGCTTTACTTTAACGTCTTGTAAAACATAAAATGTATTCTATTAACCAGTCTCTTTTTTATATTATTATTTCACAAACTGTGCACACCCTTAATGTTTGTTAATAACCATTTTGTTGACAAACGTTAATGACAAAAAAATTAATCTTTATTCTTCAATTTTATTAAGATTTGTATATTTTTTTTGCATTTATCGCCCGCACATTGGTTTGCATTATTTTGTATGTCGACTCAATTTATATCCATACTTTTGTTGTTTGATGATTACTGTTCCAACTTTATTGTTCCAACTCTTCTCATTCCTATTTAACATTTTGTATGCAATGTTTTTATTGTAAATTCAATGTAATTTTGCCTTTGGAAAACCATGAATAATAATAATAATAAAAATCATTGGTTTGCGGGAGGAAAAATTGTAAATGAAGTTGAAAAAGGCATCTACGGGGCAAATAATATGAGCATAATGGAAATAAAAACTGGTCTGATCTTATTTTATTTTTTGATTCCGTTTCAATTTTCGATTCCACCAAGCGCACGCGCACCAACTCCTCAAGGTCAAAGACGCTAAATTGACTGCTTCACACTGAGAGTGTTTTCTTTGCGCCACTGCGTAAAAGAATAAGACACGTTGAACGAAAATAAAACCACCTTTTAAAAAAGAAAATAGAAATGGCTTTTAAAGCTCTTGATCGTAGTAGTCGATTATGGGTTGAGTTCAAGGCCAGTAGGGAGAACGATTCCTTTCTGATGACAGTACTTTCAGGAATGTACGCCCGCACACATTACTATTTTTTGACATTTATGTTGAGGCACCATCTCTTTAAGATCAGGAAACAAAATCTTGGAGAATAATGCTCTGTGAGTTAGTAGTTTTTCAGATTAGCGCCTTCTTATGTCTGTGTTTTAATGGAAATGTGTTATTATCAGCGTTCAAAAGGACTTAGCGTTAAGCGCTTGGAGTCTCTTAAACTTGACACATCTAATAGCAAGCGCCCTCAAGTGTTGACTGAAACACAACAGTTGCCGTTTTAACTTGATTACCGTATGGTTTACAGGCGTGTTCGCATTAAACTGTTTGCCAAAGTAAAATAGTGCGTGAACTTATAACCGCCAGGTCAGTTACAATAGTGTTAATTACAAATTAACATTAACAACTAACTATTATTATATTAAATAATATTTAAAAACAGCAAAACTGATGAGTACACGTGACAACAATGAAACTGACACAACTATTGTTGGACAACATAAAATAAATAAACGATAAATAAAATTGTTTTGTTTACTCGAAACTATACCAATGCTTCTTAAACTCTTTTTGCGTCAGATTTTTTGTTTGTGTGTCAAGAATATGGAAAAGACTTTACTTTTATCTGTATTAGTCGTCGAATGGTAATTATTACGGGGATTTTTAAACGAACTCCATCATATTTAGACTTATAGTTGATTCACCTTATGTGATGCGATCAAGCACAATGAGTCGTTTGTCGACCCAGGTAATTTTTCGTTTTGTTATACATTTGAAAAAAACATAATCTTATGCTTTATTACTGTTAAAACCCCATGTTGATACCACCTTTGGTTCAAAAGTTGTGAGAGTAGAAACACAAAGAGATGCGAGAGAATGAATCTGAGAAAAGGGGGTTTAAATTCGAGCTGTTCATTGAAACTACCTTCGGCACATTTTCTTTCAATGCTAATTTTATCCCCTTTATGATGTTATTTATTAGGAAGGAGGTTGCCTATATAAAATAAGATATATTTTGGCATTAAAATTTTACAAAAATAATATTTTTGAATTTTCACTCCTGTTGGCCTGTTTTGGCTTGTTTCTCGATACTGGTATTTCCGACTAACGACTCATTTAGATTGATCGCATCGACTTATAATTAATTAATCCAATTGTTTGCATTTCGCATCGTTCAAATTCCCCCCCCCCTCCTCGACGAATCCCCACCCCTATTTCTCAACCCAACGCGTCACATCAACACTAAATAATTAAACAGTAATGTGACTGAGAAGGCCCCCGCAAAAACATTACGCAGCCATTAGGGGCTCGTGTCACCCAAACACGAGCAGGAACTCGAACGTGCTTAATCCCTCCTCATCGTCACGTTCACAGGATGCCAGCTCGAGAGTAGTTTAAAGGGACCATGCAACATTGGTCGAACGGATAGGAGCACCGGACTCAAGCTCTGGGCTCAATTTCATAGAGCTGCTTAAGCACAAAAAGTAGCTAAGCACAACAAAATTATGCTTACAAGAATAAGGTTATCAGCCAAACTACTAGATCACATGTACAATTTGTGACTGGTATCCTGCTCAGTTCTGCTTAGCAGACAATTGTTAAGCAATATTTTCTGCTTAAGCAGCTTTGGGCCCTGGTGTTTCTGATCAGCAGAGTGTGGGTTCGAGTCCCGGTCGGGACACTTGTGTCCTTAAGCAAGACACTTCACCAGTATTGCTTCTCTTCACCCAGGAGTACAAATGGGTACCAGCGAGGGCTTGGAGTAACCTGTGATGGAATTGTATCCTGTCCAAGGGAAATATAACTATTCTCAGTTGTTTAATGCCAAGGAAACCGGATTTAACACCGGCCTGATGAGCCATATTAGCTCGGGGCAGACTTTACTCTATGCAACATTTGCGTTGGGGAAGAGTACATTCATTAACGGGTTTCACTTCTATTTCTTCTTCTTCTTCTTCTTCTTTTTCAAAATGTTCTTTGTGAAACAACAGAATAAGCATGTTGTGTTAACAGTATACCTTTTTGGTATCTTTTGTAATATAATATTTATCAGTAAAATTAAATCTCATGCAAATATTCGTCTGCATGTGTTCAATTTCAAATTATTTCAAGTATTCAAAACCTATTTGGGTATTGGGCGAGTAACCAGAACTTCATACCACATCTTTAAAGACAATACTTCAGGGAATCTGTGATAGGCCTAAAGGGTGATCGGGTTAGCTTATTTTGCCCTGCCTTTCACCTCTATGAACCCCGGTTCGATTCCCACCTTGGACAGAGCCTCGCATATAAATTAAGGGCCTTTTTGACACCAAAGCTTGGGCTTGGGCTTTAGGCTTGGGCTTTAGGCCCCGTCCGTCCTTAAGGGACTTCAAACAGACCGAGAATCCAAGCTGTGGGCCCTCGGGTTTAAAGGCATTGAACACGTTTGGTAATTGTCAAAGACCAGTGTTCTCACTTGGTGTATCCCAACATATGCATAAAATAACAAGCCTGTGAACATTTGGGCTCAATTGGTCATCGAAGTTGCAAGAAAATGATGAAAGAAAAAACACCCTTGTTGTACAAATTTGTGTGCTTTCAGATAGGAATAAAAACTTCTTGCAAGAAGTTTTTATTATTTTAGTGAGAAATTACCTCTTTCTCAAAAAGTACGTTACTTCAGAGGGAGTCGTTTCTCACAATGTTTTATACTATCAACAGCTCTCTGTTGCTCGTTACCAAGTCAGTTTTTATGCTAATATATATTTTGAGTAATTACCAAACGTGTACGATGCCTTTAAGTCCCATTTTTTTCCTACCACATCTAAAATGGAAAAATTTCCTTATCCGTATTCTTTAGTAGACTGGTATCTGCAGGTGTGACAGTGCCAGTAAGCATCAGGTTTAATATTGTATTATATCTACATTTATATATATAGAGTTCAAACAATAGAATGGTTCCGAAAACCAAAGGTATACTTTGCCTTTGGGGGTCTTCCTATAGGTCAACAAACAAGGAAAATGTTCCGCATATAAAAACTCCCTTTAATATATTTGAACCCGTCGGCATTGGCCGTAGACATCCCGGGTGCGAATTTTTACCGATCTTAAAATAAAACTAGATGTTCATTGGTCCTCCCTGATAACTGAATACACATCGCTGCGGGTACACCACAGTCCTAGAAAAACAGCTGGGGTGCGTAGTCTACCCTTGAATAAACTAGGGAGAAATGGGCCTATTTTTCCCGCGAATTATTGAGGAGGAAACGTAAATACGCCTGGAGGAGAACTGTTACGAAATCGCTGGTGGCGTGGCGAGGTGTAATTTTAAGCGGGGACAAAGACAACATCTGCGGGGGGGGGGGGAATACTGTCGAATATATTGACCGATTTTGGCTTGTTTGTTTACTTTTGGTAAGATGCAAGTGTTTTTAGTAATTACGTTTGGGTCTCTGCTTTGTAGACTCAGATCATTTACTTAATGGGTTTATTGATGTACAGGTGAGAAAAGACCAACCATTCACACAGTCTCAACCGTTTGGGATAACAGAAGAGCTGGGGAGATTGAGGGCTTGCACACTGAATCTGATATTACGTTTCAACTCTTTCCTCGCATGTCCTAAGCTTCCCTTGCTGTATACATTTATTTAACCCTGCAGTGAGGGTCGCTGTCAGATGCTGAACTATTTTTAATATTTCCATTGTCTTAACCACATCGCACACACCTGGTCAGCTCATAAGTCATGATATCCTAAGCTGGACCATGCCACACGTCCTAGAGGAGGTGTTAATCAACAGGTGTCAGTGATATGGTTAGTAGGACAAAACTCTGTCAGTGTCCTCTGTGTACAAAATTGGTTGTCGATTGTCAAAGGTAGATGAAACCAAATTATAAAACTTAATTAATCAAACAAACAAAATAAGCTTAAATTAATCCAGGCAGTACCTGGGTATGTTGACAACACACTTAGGGAAACAATCGTTGAAAAAATGCAACACAAAATGAGTAAAATACGATCTCGCCAGTCCCAAACCTGATGTTTGGCCACAGTGAAATCATATAAGGGTATTTGCCACTATTTTCTTGTTATTCCGATGATTGCTTGTTATTTCATGTAGATGTTGGGTCACATAAGGTACAGACGCTGGTCTTATGAGAATTTTACCAAAATGTTGTCAGTGTGCTTATTAATGCAAGTGTGCCAGTTGTCATTTTTTTGTACGTACAATTTACATAATAAGTGTAGCCATGAGGCTAGTCATGGCTCAAGACATTATTAATCGCTGTATAATTAGCTTCTTTACCATCGCCCAATCTATAATTTACCGATATAAAGGCGAAATTTAATTCGTTCTGCATGGATCTAAAACGGCGTCGCCTAACAGCACTGTTAAATGAGTCTGGAACACACGACACAACTCAAGTCAAGTCCACTGACCACAGTCTGGCTGCACCGAGCTGCACTCAGCCGGTATTTATGCCTAGCTCGTTTGCCAGACGGGTCTAGCACACTGCCACGGTCAAGGCCATTGTAGGGTGTACTCTTCATCATAAAGGAATTCACGTTACTTGCGTAATGCGCAATATTACGATTATGATGTGTCTCAACCATAAGGCCACATTAAAAATAAAATTGTTGATCGTCGCCGCCCGCAGGATTTTTTGTCATACGAACTTTTTGTTCCTGTACGGAAAATTAACATGGGCTGGAGGAGGATGATTCAAAAAAGGGCGCTATCAAAAGAAGTTTGTACACAGTTCGCCGTTTAGGGGGACAGAAAGTTCGCATGAAAAAATCTCGCTCCCCGCCCGCCGATTATTAAATTTTAATTTGTTTCATACAAAATTGTCTTTTCAATGATCTTTTCAGTCGAATCTAGCTCCCAGATTTTTCAGCTGATTTTTTTTTAAATCCAGGTTGGAAATGAATGTTTGGGTAAAGGTTATTCATGTCGGCAAAAACAAGAACAATTCTTCAAATATTGAGTTAGGCTACACTACGTTTTAGTTTTTTGAAAATGTTCACAGAAAATGTCATCTAGGAGTTGAATGGGTTCAACGAAACAACTGAAAACATCAAAATCACGCAAACCCTCTGTTTTAGAGTGATTGTGATGATTTCTTAATTCTTTATTTCTATATTTTGCCATGTAAAAAAAAAAAAAAAACGCCCTCCCCGACAACTTCCCACCTAAAACAAGGACCATCAACAATTTTGTTTTTGCAATGTGGCCTAATGCGTGTGCATAGATAAGATTTGCCGGGGCCTAAGCTCATCTCAAGTTTAGATGATTAAATCATCGATTGCGAAAAATAAACATATTGATCAAAAACCTTTCTAACTATGTCTGTATACCTCAACTTCTCAGTCATTGCACCGACATGCTAATTTCTTAAATCCAAACATGACTTCTCCATAAGATTATGCTCAATGGTGTGAACATTTCAGATTAAATTAAAGATATATATATTATATGAATTTGATGTTAAGGTCAGGTAAGGTAGCGCTACTTTCAGTATTTGATCAAAAATGAACTTAAGTAACCCCTATAGTATAATGAGCAAATCGTTGCCGGATTATAAACCCGATTCAAAACAAGCGTGCCATTGCCCTACGATTAAAGAAAGTGCGAGCACGTTCAGCGAAAGATAAGCTAGAATAGTTTTTTAGATGTTTCAACATCACACATTCCTTTTACTGTAATTTTTCCCATGGGGTCTTTTAGAATATTGACTTTTGTGATGGGAAAAATCTAATTGATAAAAAGAACATTTAATCCAGCAAACCTATGTGTGTCTATGTATAAAAACACATATTTATTTATATTTGTCCTCCCTTCTTTTTCTTCAAAGCATTACAGTCATGATGTGTCTATAAAACTATCTTGGAAAAAGCGGGACAATTTCTTTTCTATCTTTCACAATTATCGAATCCCTACTTCAGACCGCCGGAGCCTGGCATGTGGATCGGGTTTTCAGTCCCTTCCCCAGTGTGTGGGTTTCCCCGGTTGGGGTTTTCATCCCACATCTAAAAAATTGATATTTCTCTTCAACAAATTCATCTGCTGCGGGGGTATCTTCGTGCCTACAGATTTAAGTGCAATGTGCTTTTGATGATTTGTTGGTTTGATTACTATACTGGAAAGACGTAATAGTAATAATAATATAAAAACAAATAGTACACTGCAAAAACTAGGGTGTTCAAATTGACACCATGGGTGTTGTCACATATAGATATCCAAGAGAGAATCAAAATTAACACAATAGGGTCGTGTTAAAATAACACCATTGTAATTGTGGTGGCAGAAATTAGTGTTATTTTAACACCTTTTGTTTTAAATTTTGATATTTTGTTTTGGTACATAATGTGACAACACCCATGGTGTAAATTGTAAAACCCCAGTTTTTGCAGTGTAATACAATTGGAGGAACAATAAAGGTTATAAATGTATCGGTATCGAAAGTATTGGCATATATGACAAATACAATCCAATAGCGATAGATTCGTGCTTTATCATGTGAGTATTTTCGTATAGTTTGGGAATCGTCAAACTTTGGGTTCCCACATACAGTAGAGATCAATGATAAGGTCTAAATAAACTACACCATGTCTTTAATTATAATTGTCAACGTTCAAAAACCGATCTGCGCACCGTTATTGTTTTTAAATCACCGCTATGTTTGTTTTAAGAGAATTACCCGCACGGTGTCATAATAGACTACGGAGTGCAAATTAATATAGCGGTGATTGTGTGACGGGTCGATTCGTCGTGCGGTCATTCGAAGTCATGTAACTTTATGAACATGACGTCATTTGAGTAGGGCGTTCTCGGCTAGAATTTAAAAGAAGGTTGCTCATTGGCCCATCCAGTGCGCCGCGCGTACAGAGATGTGCGTTTTGCAGTATTGCATCATCGTTTTACCTCTAAGATGGCGGCTTCAATGAATAAGGTCTATTAGCAGAAGTTGAAGTCTGCCGGACAGCAATTTATTTTTCTAATTTTCAAATTTCTGTTTGGATTATTGGCGGGGTTTTTGTGATTCATAGTTTGAATATTTTTAACAATACATTGTTGGGATAGCTCCTGCATAATCAAATCAAAGTTGCCGCTGCAGGATGGGATCAAGGCAGGGGAAATCCCTAGATATTTGGAGAGGACATTGCAATGTTCAACTCACTTATGATGATGTTGCGTTACCGTACAAGTAGCAATTTAGCAGTGAAACTCGCCGTAAAATTAACATTGCCAGCGGTGTAACTAACATCACTTCTCTCCAGTGTCGAGGCACATGGGGGACTTTTGATGATGTGTCGTGTCAACTACAGCAATTAGTAAGAAGTGATCACAAGTTGAATTATTCGAATGAATAAAATGTCTAAACTAAAAAGCATCCAATTGTGTATTAAGTATTTATGAGATAATGTTAACCGCACCTGGGGTGAGTTTTGAGCTTCAATACTTCCAGAAATTTACGAGCATCGCTCTGGTGTTGCATTTATTCTTCTAACACCCCGAACGAAAAGCACATGGACAATATTGGTAATTTTCAAAGACTGCACTTTATGTGACCAAACGTATACGTATAAACTAACTGAAGGTTTAAGCTCAATCGATCATCACGGGAAGACAGTGAAACAAAAACCTGATTATCACTCTTTAACTCCCAGGTCAGAATTTTAATTGACCATATTTTTGACCACATGAGGACACTTTCATCGGGAATGTCTTGCATCACATTACAGTTTCATCTTATTTTAATTGCCTGTACGTGTTTTTTGCATCAATGACGAAATACATAGGCCTAGGGCCTAAACATTATACAACAAAAATGAAAAAAAAAAACGGTACTTGAATTATCTCAACACAACAAATAAAACAACAGCCCAACAATAATCGAGGCGGATACCAAAACGCCAGGCAGCCTTGTTGTCAAAAGTCGACTGTATAATCTCTCAGCAGGCAGACCACAAAACTTTGTTTACTTGTTTTTCATCCCGTGAAATTGGTCCACATACGCCCTCACACGGTCAAAAATACGGCGAATTTGAGCTTATGAACTACACACGTTACATGGTGGAAACATTTCAAATGAATGAATAAGGGCAGGGGGGGGGGTCATTCACCTTCCTTGCAAATGTGAAGTACCAGGCTTGAACCCTAGTATTTGTCTTCCATGTTTGGGAATTTTTATTTTATTATAATATTTTGTTTCAAGCATTCTTTTTGATGTCGTACCGTATATCATTATCACCCCATAAAAGGGTAAAACTAATTCATATCATGCATGCGTGACAATATTAAATTATATCAATCACCCTTTTACGAATTACACAAAGCCGACTAACAAGGTCTGACAGAAAAGATCCAAAAATAAATGTTTGATTGAGAACCTAGTCAAATAAAATATTGAGGTTCCCGTAAATCATGGTTTTCAACATCTACTATGGATTTCATTCCACAAGAAGAGATTGCATTATGGATGGACAGACCATGCTGTCTAATACTGGTTTTTGATAAACCGTGGATTATGTTATGCTTTTCTAAGCTTACTCCTTCCGTTTCATCTCCACGGATAAGAACGTTGTTTATTAAATTGAGGAAAATATGTTATAAACAGAAGCATAATGTTGCTAGCAGGGATTTTGTCCATTTTTCGAGGCGCCGAGAATGAATAATCGAGAGTAACAGAGTTTCATGGCACTGCATACCGCATAATTCTTCGCTTTTTATAGTGGCCTGTATAGCATGTGTTTCTTTGTGTTTCTGTGAGGTTATAAGCACATAATTCTGCAGTAAGCAGTCGCAGAAAATTTTATCCAGAAACCGCCCCACCCCAATCCCACCGCCCAATACATTGGGAAAACATTTGACCCATTTTGCTTTCTGTGGCCACAGAGTCACTGCTTTATAAACCCAACTCACCCCAATTAGGATACACTTTTACCGAAACAAGCACCCCCTTCACCCCAAACAGGATAAAAAGTCCCTTATTTAACCCTCTTGCTCTGACGTCACATGCGTCGACTGTCTGTACATTGCCTGTCTCTCTTGGCCTAATTTCATACAGCCTGTGTAAAGCAAACTTGCTAAGCCAGAAAAGTATTGCTTAACAGAAAGAGGTTACCAGGTAAAATTACATTAGCTTTGCATTGCTGTGACTGGTGCCCCACTCAATATTTGCTTAGCAAAGAAATTTGTCAAGCAGTATTTTTCTGCTTCACAGCTTCATGAAAATGGGCCCACATGGTGGCAAAAAATCGGGTAAAGCGCAGTACACGGTAAACTGACTCCCAAAATGGCGTAACCAAAATGTATTGTGGTGAAGACATCATGTGAGTTAAGTCAATTGTTTCTTGACAAAGGCAACCATAATGTCCTAATGGTTTTACCCTGATAAGCTCTTTCGTCCCCCAATCTAGTTTATAATAAACAGTTTCAGCAAAACTGGGCCCAGGTTGGCCCAGGTTGGACTCAGCCGTTGCATGCAGTGGCAGTGCAACGGAGACTGTCGTCCTAGTGTTGCGCTATACTGTCAGACTGTTGCTATGATTTACCGGTATGGCTCATTTGGCTCTTGTCTTTACCGACGAGTTGTCATTTACTAACCTTAAAAACTCTTCTTTTCCTCCATGGATTCCAACGAGTCGTCCCTTCATTTGCACAGCCTCGAGCACTGGCGGAAATGACCGTTAATAGAAGAAGAATGGCGGTAGAAGCAAAATCAATAACGGTCTACTTAACGAGGTCTCGTCCCAAGAACATCGGAGTAAGGTTGACATGTGTGTGAAATTCGAGTGTGATTTATTGCATTTGCAAAAAAATGTCGTCTGCGAGATGCCCGCGTAAAAACACTGCATTCAGCTTACATAACACAATGCACGCTGGCTACATTCCGTACAAGCTGCCGTCGCCGGAGTAACAGCAGCTCTGATTGGACGTAAGTGTGAGTGGGCGGTACTTAAGAAGCACGGAGCAGAGTGAATGGTTTAAAGTCATGACGTGTGAGCGGTTGGTAACAGGGGTGCGTTTTGGCGGCAGTAACCAAAAACTGTTTCGGTTGTTGGTCGTTGGTTCTGCTGTTCAGACTGAACGATAACCGAGTTGTGAGCTCGGTTACCGTTTTGGTTATGACGTCAGAAACAATTATTGGTTACAGCCGCCAAAACGCACCCCAGGTCGGTGCACGATCTACAGGTGTTTCTTAACAAGCGTTCTTTATTATTCGGATAATTACAATGTATATAAGCGAAAGAAAGAGGAACATTTTTGTCGTTGATATATATTTCGTGCTCGATATGGGGTATGTTGTACCCCCCGCCCCCGCCCCAATGTGTCTCCATTGTGTGCTTGGAATCTTAGGAATTCTTTAGAGAATTTTACGGGGGTACTTCTGTACAAGAGGAAAATATTGTGTTCAAGTATGGGAACATTTGTGGGATGCCCTCTGCCTCATATCGGCCGGCTCTGGCTTCATCGGATGTTATTACTAACTATCATTGCTGGCGAATCTGATATTAGTATATTTTACTTCCAATAATGTTAACACTAACAGCGGGTTTGGGGTTTGGTATTGTTTTGGGGTTTTTTGTTTGTTGGGTGTTGGGGTGTTTTGTTTGTTTGTTTGTTTGTTTGTTTGTTTGTTTGTTTGTTTGTTAGTTGGGGTTTTTTTTGGGGGGGTTGGGGTTGTGGTTTTGGGGTTTGTTTGTTTTTTGTTTTGTTTTGGGGGGTTTGAGGGGGGTCTTTTTTTTCTTTCTTTTTTTTTTCTTTCTTTTTTTTTTTTTTTTTTTTTTTTTTGTGGGGGGGGGGGTTTTGGGGTGTTGGGTGGTGTTTGTTTGGGGGTTTTTTTTGTTGGGGGTCACAAAAACTGCAGACTATTTCTGTGAGTGGGACGGGAAAAGTCTACCCCTCCCGGCAACCAAGAATCAACCAAGATTAAATAAAATGAAAATTGTAACCGTTGAAAATATTTCTTCTCCAATTAAGTCAAGATATAGAGAACTCCCAAAATGGCGCAACTACAAGATTCAACCAAGACTGCTGACCCTACTTTAAATGAAGTTTTATGAAATCAAATTGTATGGAAACAAAATGAGTATTCATCGTGGGGGACGTCTGAGTTTACTTCCCCAAAAATAATAAAGACAAATCCAAAAGTTTGTTTCATTTCAAAAATAGCAAAACCTTTATTTAAATTTTGTTTACATCAATATGCCTCAGAATTTTAAAGAGTTATAAAACACTGTTAAATATAAGTTCACATGCCAATGTACATTTGCTAAAATATACGTGCAAAAAAATGATTAAGCTTTGTACTAAAACGTGTCAGTTAATTTAAATAACATTAAGCAATTGTCAAAGATCCTTGCATGCGTTTTCAGTTATCATTATTAATTTTGTTGACAATTTTTTTTTTCGTAAATACTTATAACAAAGCCCCTTCTGTCATTAATATATGTTCCAGGTAATGAAACCAAGGATGCCTTATAATAAGTGAACTTAATCATTGTAACTGGCAAGCCTGAGGAAACCTGTAAACAAGGGTGCTTTCTATGAACCAAAAAACACCGGGTTAACCCCTACTCTTCAACGATAAGTGTTCTGGGTTCTTTTACGTAAACTACCAATCCTAGTACACGCGTGGGCTTACGGCTTAATGTCCCATCCGAAGGACAAAGCAATTATGGTAAAGTTTCAGAAACGAGACATAACAAGAATTACTTTTGATATCTTAAATTATAATATCTGCATAAATGTTTTGTAAGAAAAACTAGCGATTCACAAAAAGGTGCTTCAATTTTGTTGGTTATGAAACATGCTCAATCATGTGAACATCACGTGAAATGTGAACCGGTGCGAGCGTAATAAGCTGATTTGCTGAGAGTGCACCTGCTCCAGCATCAATCAATTATACCTGGTATGCAAATTCAGAGAAAATTGATACGGAGAAATGTCAATCACCTCACGCGGTAAACAAAAGTGAATTCCAGGAATACACAAAAGTGCATTGCATAATTTACAGTACAACATAATGGGATCATTGAATTGAACATTGGTGCTTGATATGTGGCAAGGTGTACCCCCCCCCCCCTCCAGTTCTGTCTTCATTGTGTTCTGGAAATCTTGGAAATTCTTTAGAGGATTTTAGGGGGGGGGGGGCTTCTGTGCAATATGAAAAGAGTGTGTTATAGCATAGAGAAAGGTTATAGTATGGAAATTTAAAAAATAAAATTGGAGGCACCCTCTGCCACACATCGGGCATGGTAAATAATTAAATGAAACGCATATTGGACACAAATATATATATTTATATATATATATAAAATATACATAAAACTAGTATAAAACCAAATGCTCAATTCCAAACCTAGCATAACATTCACTAGGTACTTCGGCCCAATTTCATAGAGTTTCTTAAGAAGCAAATATTGCTTAAACATTTTCTGCTATTAGTATAAGCAAGAACAATAAGAAAAACAGGCTATACCAGTCACAGATTGTACATGTGTGATGGTATTTGGCTGTTAACCTTATTCTGGTAAGCATAATTAGTTATGCTAAGCTTGTTTTTGTGCTTTAGCAGCTCTATTAAAATGGGCCCAGTGACAAAAAAACATACACGTATTTCTATGGTATTATTCTGAACCCGTTTGCTGTTAAACAAAACTTCTTTAAGAGTTGGATTTGTCTACTAAGCAGATTTGTGACGTTTACCCATGTTAAGTAGAAATATGGCTTCACAAATTTGCATGCTTAGTAAAAATTAAACAGACAACCAGCTTAACACAATACTTTGATGGTTGTATACCACCTTTTGTTTTGTATATCACAAGAACATTGAACCCTGAAATTAATTACTTACAATTTTTTAAGACAAATAAATACAGTGCGGACAAATTGCATATTGCAAGTATATTTTCATGTACATTGTTAATAATCTTGAATTTTTATGAGAAAGAAAATCAGGGAGCTCCAGATGATCATTATTTCATAACATTATTTCATAACATGATAGACTTCAATCATTGTCACTAATATAATTACAATTTTTTGTCACACCAATAACGAATATCAACATACCCACGGTGGCACCCAATTAAGAAATAAATGTTAACTTCATTATTCCAAACACGCGTTGGTAGAATCTGACTTTGGACGTTTAAATACGTCATCCGGGTCCAGAGCAGGTATGATAAATAATCTGTTAGTTTCACATTTCTTACATCGCAATTTTACAAAAATAAACTTTTTACTTAATAAGTCATTCAAATTAAAACATTATTGCAAATATGCAAATACACAACGATTTGCAGCAAAGTCATTAAGGTGAGTCATGCAAGAACTTCATTTATGATGTTTGTTAAAGGCAGGGTATACTTTTGGTAATTGTCAAAGACCAGTATCCTCACTTTGTGTATCCCGACATGTGCATAAAATAACAAACCTGTGAAAATTTTGGCTCAATTGGTCATCGAAGTTGCAAGAAAAGAATGAAAGAAAAACCACCCTTGTTGCATAGAATTGTGTGCTTTCAGATGCCTGAGAAAGGCTTCATGCCTGAAGCATTTCTCAGATTCAATTGTTTTGGTGAAAAATTACCTCTTTCTCTAAAACTACATTACTTCAAAGGGTGTCGTTTGTAACAATGTTACCAAGTAAGTTGTTAAGTTGTTATGGTCATTAACTTTTAGGAGTAACTACCAAAGGTACACCCTGCCTTTAAAGGCACTGTACACGTTTGGTAATTACTCAAAATATATAATTAGCATAAAAACTGACTTGGTAACGAGCAACAGAGAGCTTTTGATAGTATAAAACAATGTGAGAAACGACTCCCTCTGAAGTAACATAGTTTTTGAGAAAGAGGTAATTTCTCACTAAAATAATAAAAGACTTCTAGCTAGAAGCCTTTTATTCCTATCTGAAAGCACACAAATTTGTACAACGAGGGTGTTTTTTCTTTCATCATTTTCTTGCAACTTCGATGACCAATTGAGCCCAAATTTTCACAGGCTTGTTATTTTATGCATATGTTGGGATACACCAAGTGAGAACACTGGTCTTTGACAATTACCAAACGTGTTCAGTGCCTTTAACACTTAGATAACCTGGATTACAAGCAATGATAAGAGTCTGCTTCAACACCACAAGGAACACAAATTAGGAATTAGGATGGCACAGGATTAACACTAGTCCTAACCAACCTCCTAACACCTCATATAACTAACAATTGTCAGCGTCCATTTAAAGCCTGTCAGGGCCCAATTTCATAGAGCTGCTTAAGCAGAAAATATTGCTTAACAATTTTCTGCTTAGCAGAAATGAGCAGGATACCAGTCACATATTGTACATGTGACATGGTATTTTGGCTGGTAACCTTGTTCTGGTAAGCATAATTTTGTTTTGCTTAGCTACTTGTTGTGCTTAAGCAGCTCTATGAAATTGGGCCCAGGTGTGGCAGGTAGGAGGTTGATCAATGCTCAACTTCGTCTACAGCCTCTGGGCAGGATTTCATTTTCAAATTGATTCAGTTGATTGAAACAGCGCCTTTTGACCACAAGGGATAAATGCAATTTAGTGCTGGGATCGGTCTTAAGATGAATTTAAACACTTTCCATCAGAAACTGTGAAAACGTCTATTATTTCAGAGCTCAATAATTGTTAATTGGTGTTTGAATATTTCAAATATCATCATAAAAATCTGCTGGGTCAGCGTGGTACAAACATTTGGTTTTCTTAAATTCAAAAAGTAGAAATAATCAACAGCTTTGGACCTCAGAAGCATTTCGTTTTATGATTACGTCTTTAACCTTGTACCAGAAATAACAATTAATTATTTAAAAAGCATCCAGAGTTGTTTGTTTTTTGTTTTTGTTTTTTTACTTAAAGGTAGGATCATAGATTGGTGGTTGTCAACGTAATTGATGATTTATAGGCAAAATTGTCAATCAAAGTATAAGTCACTTGTGAAAGTTTCAGCTGAATGCAGTGTCTGTTTGTTAAGAAAACAGCCAAAAACTGCCACTGTATTTTTTATCAAGAACGTCGAACCAATATCTCGGGCCGGAGTATTCACAAACGGACACCACGGAAATTTGAATCTCAAAAACTCGCCTTGAGGGGAGTTTTGGAGATTCAAATTTGTCGTCATACTTTTATTGATTTCTAATCAACGGGGGCGTTTCAGACAAAATAATTTCGCAGGGGAGGCTTTCGGATAGAAATTACACAGAGGTTTTTTTTCAGGGTCATTACCAAAGTATGACCACACCTGTAAACTACCTCTAGCTTGAAACTTTAAAAAGCTGAAATTCAAAAGAAGTCAGAAAATATAAAGATAAAGTATACTCCATCGATACCGCTTCTTAGAATTCTACATTTGAGATAAAATCTAAACTGTACACTTTGTTAAGAAAAATACTTTTTGTCAAGCTAAAGTTGTATGAAAGACATAGTTAATGTTGAGAACAAATATAAAAGACAAAGTTTTGCTGAGGAGTCAAGAATTAATATGACAGAATGAAATTTGTTTTTAAAAAAATGGACCATAGAATTATGTGCTTGACAGGGTGCGGTAAGCGCAGAATTCCCCGGTAAGCAGAGCCATGGAAATTGGATCAAGGTGTTTTTGCCTGAAAGACAAACAGTTTCAGCATAACATGGGGGAAACATTTTAAAATGGCGCAGCACGAAGTGACATATTCTCATCAAGTTTATCACTTCCAAAGTTACACTACAAAAGAGTAAAGTCAGACAAACATTATACCTTGATTATTATTTCTTGAGTTGTTATTGGATGTGGCAATTTCTATATATTAAATCTTTTTAATTGCTCCTACAAAACTGGCATCGATTTCTTATTTTTTATTGTGAAGGCAAAATAATAACTTCAAAGAGGGTCTCAATGGTCAAACTAAGTTTTCTAATGCACTCATTTTCCAATAGATAGTCTTGATGAAAGTGGGGACAAAATTACAAGTCTCTAACCTCACGTTAAAATGATGTAAAATGTCAATTTATTTGATACTCTTTTAGAGCGAAGTTCAAACATGATGTCATCAGACAGCAAAAACAAAAAGGTCTCTACATTCTAAAGAGGAATTTTTGCGCCAGTCAAATTGTCCAATTCAATGTAATTTAGATTGAAAATCATCAAAATTCAGGAATGAACTGAAAATTCTTTGTAAAATAATGTACAGACCATATATTTGAAATGCGACATCATAAAATGTTTTTTCGATTTTGACAAAAAATTGCACTCGAAGTGAACAGTGGCATTTTACATCATTTTAACGTAAGGTTAGCGACTTGTAATTTTTTCCCCACTTTCATGAGGTGACTCTATTTATTGGAAAAAATGAGTGAATCACAAAACTGAATTTGACCTTTGAGCCCCTCTGTAACATAAGGTCCAGATAGAGATTTAAGCTTACATGACTAGGCAGTCAAATCCAAGCATGCAATTCTCACGATTCTCCGAGTGCAGACATGAGGTACTATGTAGAGTTACCCTTGCATAATATGCCAGTCAAATCGGCCATTTGGTGCATGAGTCAGTGTTGGAAACGGAGGCGTTATAAGGTCCCATATACCAAAATCGGTATATTCTTGAAGAGCGATAGCTCCACAGTACGGCACCTACACAAAAGAACAGGATGACATAGTGTTAGCAAGAGGGGTCTTTTCAACACACTGTTTTAAATTTGGACACCCTGTTTTATCTGTCATTTACATGTAAATGTATTGTAAGTGTACAATTTGGACACTCAGTTGTTAAATTTCCAGCAAACGTTGACACCCTTTTACAAAATCCTTGCTAAAACATTGAGGGATGAGATTGTATGAAAATAAAAAAATCCAGAAAATTTTAAACAAGCTCCCTGTATGTACAGAATGTTAGAGGTTTACAGACTCTCTACATCATTTCCAATAGATATCTGAAGGTCCAAGGGCCAAGGGCCAAGTCTTTTCATCTCTGTGATGGCACGTTTGCCTGGGTCCAAATTCATAGAGCTGCTTAACCACAACAAGTTGCTTAAGCACAAAACAATTATGCTTACCAGAATAAGGTTACCAGCCAAAATACAATATTACAAACACCGCTTGGGACTGGTGCTCTGCTTATTTTTCCTCAGTAAAAAAAAATTAAGCAAAATTTTGTGCTTGAACAGCTCTATGAAATTGGGCCGTGGTCTTACCTTCTGTACAATCTTTGAGAACTCTAACGCAGGCCTTGCTGAAAGACCCTGTAGGTACCGTGTGCAACCATCCAGACTACTGGCATGACCCACAATCAGAATATCACCTGGAGCAGGTCAAAGGGTAAAGGTCATTATAATAATAATAATAATAATATAATTAGTGTTTATATAGCGCTTTATCTGCGGGCGTCTCAAAGCCCTTATCATTATTTATTTCCAGACAGGTTTTTGAAGTTTATCAATTATTGGACCCATTTATGTAACACCTTGTAAGGGTTTACAAGGTGCTGCGGCGCATTAAGCAGCCACTGCCAGAAAAACCGGGGCAAACCCCTTCATATTAGTTAGGGGGTCATCCAAAAACAGTGATGGCGCCAGATCTGTTAATCTGGGGAGGGAGTGTAGCTTAACTTTAAGGGGGGGGCAAACATTATTTTTTAATGTAATTTTGTACTGCTGAAAAAGCTAGACCGCTTGGCCACAACACGCCTTTTATAAGTTACATAACATAACATAACAATTAAACATTTTTAAGGCGCAATTCCCTCAAGCAATGTGCATTGGCATAGGGCTCGCCTTTAGTGCATCGGAGAACTGTGTGTCTCTCTTAGAAATACAGTCCGACAGGATTCCAACAAAAATTTTATCCGACTACCTGTCCTGGATTTATTTTGACAAGACCCCTAACAACAGTGCATCGTTTCAAAATAAACCAAAGCCTAAGCCATTTGACTTACCTTCTGGATGTTCCTTGATCTCTCGTCTCAATAATGAATCTCCCCTCTTATAGTAAGATTGACAGTTCTCCTGAAGATTCAGATCACTCGCTGAAATCAGCTCTTTATAGTTAGTGTCAACGCTAAGACCAAAGGCTGTCAGCTCAGAATGTGTCAGCCACTTTGGGAGGATGCCTTTGCACCAAGCGAGCCACTCAAAGAGAGACGTATCAATGCGTATCTTGTGACTGTCAGGAGAATTAAGACCTGGTGATAGAAAAGAGAAATACAAACAATTGTTAGATTACGTGAGATATAACGTTATTGATGCAACAAACATTCGTCTTCTTCTATGTCGAGTGGTGTCCTCGGCCAATGATGTCATGAGAGAAGGGTCCCCAGTTCTCCCTTTCCTTCATGTGTGTAGATATTTCATCTGTTGTCACAAAGCTAGTGTCCCTGCGTAGTATGTCCACATAGGTCAGGTGACATAGACCTCTTTGGGCCCCTAGCTTGCTTGGGCTTCCAAAGTGCAAGCTTGCTGACTGGAAATTCAAGGTGACGATAGCAGTGCCCTGCAAACTTGACTATTCTTGCTCAGATTTTTGCACTAAGCTTAGGGAACCCAAGATTAAGATCTGAATTGGTTATGACACGCAACGGGCATGAATAAAGTGCTCAGTATTTTTTCCTGCAAGGTATGAGGAGCTACGTTTTGAAGTATGAGACCTTTTTACTTTACACAAAACCATGTAATGGTTTACAAGCTGCTGTGGCGCAATATGCAGTGGATAAAACCAGAAACACAGAGACAAACCCCTTCTCTTTTCGATAAGTGCACTGGGTTCTTTTACGTGCATTACACAACACACGGGACCTATGGCTTTACATCCCATCCGAAGGACGAAGCATTAATGGTTAAGTGTCACGACCGGGATTCAATCAGAAGCACCAAAGCTCCGGTGTTTTTACTCGCCCGGCCATGACACGCCATGGGCATAAATTCTCCTTGTCTTACCTTGCAAGACAGCTTGTGCCGTCTGAACACATCTCAGTGCGGGTGAAGAATAAACATGAGTTATATTTATTCCATTTTCCCTCATACTTTCGCCTGAACAAAATGGAAAGACAACAGAGATCATTATCATCTTTAACAATATATTTTTTCCATTTCATTTCATTTCATTTATTAATTCTGGTTGTGAAGCCAAGGACTTACAGAAAATCGAACTTAATCACTACACTAGCCTAGAACCCCATGGAGAGAAGACAAAGGAGGAAGTTTCAGTTTCAGATGTGGGAGGAAAACCCCCGAGAACTATTCCAGGAAAAATAAATGCAGTCAGGTAGGAAATAAAAACCTAACCCACATAGTGGCCCCGGCAGGATTCGAACCGGGGTCCCAGAGGTGGAAGGCGAGGAAAGATACCACTACGCAAACCCGACCGCCCAATGAATTTTAGACCTGATGTATTTGTCAGAAAAAAAGGCAAATTTGTTGACTTACCAGTTAACCTTGCCTGGAATTGTCCGACTTCAGTGATCGGCGAGTCTTTATTGAAACATGGTGGACCTCCAGCACGCAATGGAACTTTCTTTGGCATGTTAATATTTTTCTTGAGGTAGTTACCTGTTTAAAAAAAACATCAAGTAATAAACCACAAAGGAAACTGACCGGGTAAAATTTGTAAATAATTTTGGGTTGAACAAAGACAAATTTCCTAGAGTGGGACTTGAACTTGCGACCTAGGGATTAACATGCCGGCGCTCTACCAACTGAGCTATCTATCCCTATGTTGGCGATCTCCCTATTTTGCCAATATCTCTGTTTGGGGTGCCAGTCAGAAGCCATAAAACTGTTAGCTGCTTTGAAGCAAGGGATCACACCCAAGTTTACGAAACAACCTGGGAAGCGGCAGCAAGGCGGATAACAAGATTACTTTTTACTAGCCTTAGTTTTAAAAAAAATGATTTTGTTTTAAATATAATTTTTTTACCCTACACCGATAAGAGGGTTCTTTTACGTGTATTGCACATCACACGGAACCAACTGCTTCATGTCCCATCTGAAGGACAAAGTAATAATGGTTAAGTGTCAAGACCAGGGCATCATTTCATAGAGCTGCTTAAGCAGAGAACATTGCTTTACAATTTCCTGCTAAGCAAAAATAAGCAGGATACCAGTCACAAATGGTACATGTGAAATGGTATTTTGGCAGGTTACCTTATTCTGCTAAGCATAATTTATTTGTGCTAAGCTACTAAGCAGCTCTGTAAAATTGGGTTCAGGACTCGAACCCACACTCTGCTGATCAGAAACACCAGCGGGTGTGATTGACCACTCGGCCGTGACAGGCAACAAAGAGACAATAACGACTGTGGGGACAACAACAGTTATCAACTTACCCTCAGAATCAAATGAGTACTGCAACCACTGCTGGCCGAATGTAATATCTACTCTCTCTGCATGTCGTATCACAAAGAGACGTCTTGGCTGTTTGTGAAGATCGATCATTGTTGTGGCAAGAGGAATGCTGTTTGATCGCGCTGGCGTCTTGGTCAACTTGAAGAGCTATGACAAGAACAAAATATCCAAGGTAATTCAATACTTGGCTGACTCCTCTAAGTTTAAAATGACTCCTTTTTGTTGTAACTTTTGAGCGCACTCGCTGACATAATTTAAAATTTCCATTATCTTAACCACGCTGTACACACCAGTCAGCTCATATGCAATTAGCCTTTTTGAGATATGGTGGACACTATAGGAGTGCACTGTAGGATTTGGGTGTATACAGACACATTTACCCAAACCAAACAGTGTTATAGTAATGTGTCCGCCATATCTCAAAATGGCTTATGATATCCCAAGCTGGCCCATGCCATGTGGTGCTAGAGTGGTGTCAATCAACAGGGGTCAGTGATTTGGATCAGGAGGGGCAGGAAAAAACTCTGCCTTCATGCTTCGGGTTCAAAATCGGTGTGTTAAGTATCAGTGGTAGATGCCCCATGATAAATCTTATTTAATCATACAAATAAATAAGCTTAAATTACCATGGCAATACCCAGACATGTAAATAACACACTTGGATAAAATCGAATATTCAAATGTACCCTTGTTAGCATATGTCACTCACATTTGCATATTTGGACTCCTCCTCCTGAGATTGTTTTAAGAGTCCTTCTGGTGATTTGTACTGACTCGACCGATGTTCGTCTGCTCCAGGAGGGGCAGGTGGGCTGGGCACTTTGTCATCAAGGTTGATCAAGACTTGATTGGCACTCCGGGATTTTGTGAGGGGAATAACTCTGGTGAAAGATAAAAGCAAAAATAAAATTAAGAGATGTTCAAAAGGCTTCAGCTTATACAACCAGAGATAAAAACAAAAATAAAATTAAGAGATGTTCAAAAGGTTTTAGTTTATACAATCAGGAAACCTTTGTGTCAGGGATGTAATGATTTGGCTCGTCAAGTTTCAATGTACTTAACTCTAATGGCCATGTCACACGGGGCATTTTTTTTCAGGCAACTGCACTGTTTTCACAAGGAACACAGCACAAGAGACATTCTCCTAGCTGTAACTCACTATCCCCAAGAAAATTATGAGAAAACTGAAATGTGAATGAATTTTCATATTGGAGATTGTCTGGAACTGGTTGCCTGTAAATTGCCTCACGTGACATGGCCTTAAGAGACTAAATGTTTGTGTTTGATTAGTTAATCATATACAAAGACATAGTTGATTAACATGCAATTTACAAGTGAAAGTGTTTTGGAAAAATAATATGAAACAGAAAGTATGGCTTTGTTTTGGAAATAGGGCGTGTCTGTTGAGATTCCAAGGATATAATACTCCAGATATGACATTTTTAGGCCAGGAATTTCATCTTTTAGAGGACATGGCCATTTGCATTTTGCAAAAGGCACTTTCATTGGAAAATCTTAAAGTCTATGGGAAACTTTTGAAGGGGCACCAAGGCCAAGACGAGGGGCAACAGAGGCCGTGGCCTCCGTGCCCTCCGTGCCCTCCGTGTAATTCCAGGCCTGCATTTTGACCACGACTGATGAATGGAAGATGGTTCAATTGTACAGCTGTTTGCAGCCTATACTTCAATTCATGTTGGTGATTAGCTGCAGCCGCCGCTGATTCTGAAATAGCCTCTGTCTATTTGTACTTCAGCCACTCAAGGCCACTACGGTCTCTAGGATCTAGGACTGGATGCTCTCAGTTTCGGTACCTTATGGAGACCAAGGATGTAACAAAAAAGGGAAAACAAACGGTCTCCATAGGAGGATTCTAAAGACTCGGGTTCTCCACAAGGAAATTTGTGTACAAAGTCTATGGGAAACTGTCAAGCTCAATTCAATTCAATTCATAGCAACGTTTATTTCATCATAGGAGAAAACAAAACCAGTCAATATAAATAAATGTGGAGGCACGTTCCAAAAAGCGGGGGTTGTCAAGGAACAGCCTACAAAAACAAAACAAAACATCAACTTTAAACGAATAAACAAAATAACACCTACAACAAGTAACAATAACAGTATGTGTTTTCGTGTATGGCGACTAGCAACAGTAGTAAGAAGAAATATAATTTTAAAAACCAGTAACAGTAAAGTAGGTTAAAAGAGTTTACTGAAATGGCTGGTAGATGAAAGAAGATTTCAGTTTGTGTTTAAAAAGAGACAAGTGATTTATATTCACAAAGTGATACAACGAGACTGTTCCAGTTCACAGGGCCTGAGAACGTAATAAAATGTTGATTGAGAGTGGTTTACAAGTGCAGGGACAAAGGAATGAACAAAAGAATGCTCTACAGGAATGCATTTTTTTGGAGAATGTGTTTCTGATCTTTACCTGTGTACGGTCCACGTGTCGGACTCTGGTGCCTTTTCTGTGTAGTTACCCGGAAACATTCCATTCAAACCCGTCTGATGAGATGTGCCCTTATACCAGCCATCGTTACTCCCTCTGGCATCCGTACCAGACATGAAGATGTAATCATCGGGAATGAGTTCAAGTTCATCTTCTGCACGCGGTGTGTGTGAGTAAAGAACCCTTAAAACCTGGGAGGGAAACAGTTAGGAAATTGATCATATCAATATTGGTCAGATATTACACTTCACACTTTGTGGCGTGTCATGGCTGAGAGGTTAAAAGCACCGGACTAAAGCTCTGTTGTTTCTGATCAGCAGAGTGTGGGTTCGAGTACCGGTCATGGCACTTGTGCCCTTGAGCAAAACACCTTAGATACGTTGTCTTTCAGATGGGACATTAAGCCATAGGTCCCATGTACAAGGATTGGTAGTGCACGTAAAAGAACCCAGAAACACTTATCGAGGAAGAGTAGGGGTTAACCCCGGTGTTTCTGGTTCACATACATGTAGCAAGCACACTTGTTTACAGGTTTCCTCGGGCTTGTGAGCTACAATGATTAAGTTCACTTATGAGGCATCCTTGGTTTCATTACCAGAAATATATAATAGTGATAACAACTCTTCAATATCTGACTAGAATGCTGAAGGTTGCAGGGTGTGTTGAAGGAAGTCAGGAAAAAAATCTTGAAAAATCACAGGGCAGTGGAAATTTAAAATGACAAGCAGTTCCATCAGCCATCAGGAAGGTTAAACAACGCACTATTAAAAGCCACTCAGGTGAAAATACTCAACGGCATTGAGACATTTCAATTGATGTATTAATTGTATTTGGGATAAACGTAAATCCAAAATAATACACGTTAAATTTGCATCAGGGATAAATACAATTATTTGGAACTGCCTCTGCTACCAGGCAATTTCTGTGGTCTAGTGGTCAGACATCTGCTCTAGAATGGCAAAGGTGGTGGGTTCGAATCCAACCCGAGTAATATGCCTGTGGATTTTTTTCACAGGACTCAGGAAAGTACCAAGTATACACATCGGTGTACGGGTAAAACCAAATAATTTAACAAATTATAATAATTTGATTATATGGGATTTGGGGCATTGCATGGTGAGGTATTGCGGTGTGTATAACTACTTTGTTGTGAAGGTTTTGTTCTTTGAGAAGTTGCAATTGAGAACTCTCTCCGTGGCAGTGAAGTTAATAACGAGAAGTCCCATCTGGCGAAAGTAGTAGTCCTGGCTGATTTCCTACCTTCCGCCCAGGTAGTACAGTTAATAAGCAGGACAGTTCTTTTCAGAACTTGATAGTCTCCCAAATTCTGAAATCTACTCAACGGCAGTAGAATAGTCTCCCGAATTCTGAAATATATTCTGCGGCAGTAGAATAAATAGCAAGAAAAGGTCTCAAAAAACAAAATCTACACAGCAAAGTAGATATACACAAGGTGCTACTGCAAACTAAATATAAATTTGATTAGACTATCATTCTTAAGCTTCATCTTTCTTACCTCTGTCTTAGCAGCTCGTGGGTCTCGTGAGTACAGCCTGAGTTCCCATCTTGCTGCGGCGTTGATGCTTACTTCCTTGGAGAGTTTCTCTAAGACGTCGTGGTGTGAGGTATTAAATTGATATGCTAAGGTCATGTGAAGCTGCTTCTTGTGTGGATCAACCTTCACCCCTGCAAACAAAAAGACAATAAGACACTTATATCAAACTCAATCAATTTAATTTGATTGTCTTTAATGCTGTTGTTTACCTTTCACCTCAAAACTTGGTATTGTTTTACTACACAACAAAATACACAACAAAAAACAACAACGGAGTAACTTGTCTGCCAACAACTGTCTCAAAATGTTTAGATCCTTGGTAAACAAAATGACGCTGTCTAAACTTCATAGTTTTTTTTCTACTTTCACTTGATTTTGTTATCCCATACTTTTGTGGCTCTTAAGTTTTGATGTTTGCGAAAGAAAAAATAACCTTGACCCTTGACTTTTTCCTTATGGTATCTCTGATTATACTAGCCCGAACATCTGACGTCACTCTTCGAGGCTCATGAATAACGCCAGATACCTGCTTGACTGGATGCTGCCAGATGTACCTTTGACCTCGCATTCATTTCACACGGAGATTCGCAGTCAATTCACACATACATATGTACACATTAATACACTGTAGTGAATAAAACAACATTACGTGATGTACAAACATTATGCACACGCTGCATGCAGACGATCCAAAGTGCAAGCTGACAAACTACACCACCTCGGACCAATCATAACACAGATATGGAAAGCTTACGTCACTGCACGTTTATCCAATGAAATCATTGTATCCAATGAAATCACTGGGCCTGTAAGACCAGTGCCTGTCTTCAAATAAAGACAGGGGACCAGTCTATGATTACACCCACCTGCTTTTCTTAGTGCTTCAGAGGCAAACTGGGCCGTCAATCTACGCATAAAGTCAGCGTGTGTTTCCTCAACAAACAGCCCAATGAAGTTTGCTGATGAGTAGTGTTCAAGGGTAACAGTCTCAGGGGCTGTGTCTTCAAGCTCTTCCATAGCTTGTTGTAAAGCTGCCGTTAACATCTCAACATTGCTGTCAACACACTGAGAAAAGAGTCAAGGAGTCAAAGAGTCTTATATAGCGCACATACATGTATCTACCAATAAGTTACTCAAAGCACTTGAACAGAGAGAACAATTTTCAAGACAGCTTTTGATGTATTTGAATTATGAAACCCAATATAGCACCTTTTAGGGGTTTGAAGGTGCTGCGGCGCATGTACAGCAGCCACTGCCCAAAAAAATGGGGCAAACCCCTTCTCTTAGCAATAAGTGTAACTGGGTTCTTTTACGTGCATTACACAACGCACAAGACCTATTGCTCTACATGTATGTCCCATTCGAAGGATGAAGCAATAATGATTTTTAAGTGTCTTACTTTAGGACACACGTGTGAAGACCGAGACTCGAACCCACACTCTGTTGATCAAGAACACCAAGTTTGATAACTACTGGACTCTGGCCAGTGGTCCAGTGGGTATTTCAATCCCTTGCTGGACTTGGTCAGCTGTTGCGTTACTGGCCAAGTGCTAAAACTACTGTACGCTGAGTGGTCCAGTAAGGTAATTAAAGCCCTGCCCATACTTTTTACTTCAATCAATCAATTTTAATACTGTCATCATCTCCAAAGTTATTGATCAAATCGCTCCACTGTAATCTCTTCACAAAATGTGGGTGAATACATAAAACAGATTGCCTGAAGAAGTCGAAACAGGGTGTGCAAATGCCCTAGGTAACAGAATAATTTCAACTTACAGGAAAGAATGAACACAAGGTAACATGAGGCAGGAGACTGTGAGCTCCATTTCTCCCACAATGCTGAAGAGACTTTGTCCAGAATTCATCGAGTTCTTCACCAAGTGGTCCGACTGGACATGCGTAAAGAACATACTCCCTTGGGGCGGACTCATCGAGCATGGGATCATCAACATGGTCAAGAAGCCTGGAAGAAAATGACAACAAAGCAGAGTTGTCATCAAGTGTTTTCTATTATTAAGGTCATTAAGGTCAATTCTCAAGGTCAATTTTCAAGGTAAATTTTCAGTCAATAAGTTTCAGTTTCAAGTCAAGTCTAAAGTCTTTGAGGTCAAGTTTCAAATCGTTGAGGTCAAGCCACAACTCTTTCAGGGCTAGACTGAAGACCAAGTTTTAAGTCTTTGAGGTCAAGTCTCAGGTCTTTGAGGTCAAGTCTCAAGTCTTTCAGGGCAAGCCACAAGTGTCTCAGGGCTAGACTGAAGACCAAGTTTTAAGTCTTGGAGGTCAAGTCTCAAGTCTCTCAGGTCAAGTCTCAGTTCGTTCAGATAAGTCTCAACTCAACTCAAGTTCCAAACCATTAAGACTTGATTCAAAGTCTCAAACTCGACACTCTACAGAAGATCAGTTACAATTGTGTAGGTCAACAAACTTTCAGAAGAGTTCTATTAGTACACTAGGTACAAAAGGTGCATCCAATAACAGGTTCTCATCTAGGGTGACTCTCAGGGTTCGATATGCGCGTTTTACGTGCCAATACATGCAAATTTCAGCCGATATGCACACATAATTGATTTTCATCAAGAGAAAACCATATAGAATGCTCCAGATTGCAAAAACCAAGATAAACACCAAGTAGAAAACATTCTGAAGACCTTGTTTCAATTCAGCGTGCTTCGGCAAAACTTCCAAAATATAGGTCCAGAGAATGCCCCACAGTTTAAAAAAAAAACCTGGTGAGAACCCCGACTCTGTGACATGTTCTTGCCAAACTGTTCACTGTACTTTAATATTTTACCTAAGGTTGACCTTGTGACCTTTTGGGGGTAGATAAGGGTACAGAACAGGAAAGGATACGTGTAGAACGTGTACTGATTAACACTATGAACAGGATATCTGCCATGTTTGTTATTGCACATCCTCTTAAGATAAATCTAAAAAATACATTTCCTTTATATGTTTATGGAGCATCCTAACAATTTTTCCCTCTCTGTTTCTGTAATAACGTTAGAACTTGAAGGTTCAGACTGAGAGACTGAAATCACCTGTTTTCTCACTCTCTAACGGGTGTCATTTTGCACAATGCCTCATGTCCAAGACCAAATGCTTGAGCAGCTCTATGAAATTGGGCCCAGGCAGTGGCGTAACATGACATTTTCAATTGGGCAAGCAGGAGCGGGGAGCAAGCAGGGGCAAAGACATAATTCGGAGACATATTGAGGGGGCAAGGGTTCGAAAGGGTTCTGAAAGGGGGGCGGCTCCAACCAACCATGTTACACCACTTGGCCCTGGGCCCAATTTCATGAAGCTGGCTGTAGAAAATACCGCTTGACAAATTCCTTTGCTGAGCAAAAGTTGAGTGGGGCACCAGTCACAATAAAGCAAACTTATGTAATTTTTGCTGGTAACCTGTTTCTGCCAAGCAAGACATTTCCGTGCTTAGCAAGTTTTTCTGCTGACATGCTTTATGAAACCATAACTCGGCCCAGGTCTTGACAAGCAAGTCTTTTCTGTGCTAAGCGCGTGTTTTGGAGCTACACTGGTTCCCAGTTTGGGCTGTTGATTCACATGTAACTGTGTATACTTACCAGTCTGACGCAAGCTGAATGTCCTGGTGACCTGTAGCTGCCAAAGCTTTCTCACTGTAGTAAACAAGAAAAACACAAACATTCAGCGGTCAGGGGTTTTTTTTAAAAAGCCTTCTAGCATTTCCAGTTTTTATTTCGTCAGAGTGTTTTTAAAATAGGGGAAAAGGGTTCCACCAAAAGAGTTTATACATTGTATAAGTACGGTAAGTAGCATACTTTGAACTTCAAAACAGAGTCCTTGTTCTTGGCCTATAAAGGCTGCCATTTGAACTCTAAAGTTAAAAAGGGCAAAAAATAGAAAGATCGAAGAGTTAAATTACATACATCTAAAACGCAACATCAAACAGGGACCTCCAAGTTTCACTTTCTTTGCATTAAATCAGCCAAACTTTATAGCTTGAGGTGAAAGTACTTGGTGTAAAATTTGTCCACAGTTAAATTCCAAACTCAAATCCCTTTGAGTCCCTTGGTAAGCAACCATTGACCTTCGGAGACGTTACATTCAGTAAAATTGAGCAAACACTGTTTGACGTTGACAGAGTATCCAGTAGGACTTAACGAACTGAAACTA
>JAJGQC010000462.1:0-32962 GCA_021014325.1 Plazaster borealis
AAGCTTATGTTCAAAGTTTAATTTTACAAACTCTTTTATTTCCTTGAAGCAGGCCTGGAATTTCATCTTTGGGGGGGGCAAGGCATTTTCATTTTACAAAGGGCACTTTCATTGGAAAATGTTGAAACCTTTTGACATGAAATTTTCACAGGTTAGTTTTATGGTATATCTACTTTTATATATAGGATTATCTCAAATGATATCTCAAAAACGCGACCACCTTTTGAAATGAATTTTTTTATAGGTTAGTTTTATGGTATATATCTACATTTATTATACAGGATTCAAAACAATCGAACGATTCCAAAAACCAAAGGTATACTTTCCCTTTAAGGGTTTTCATGATGGGGCAACTTACGGCACTGGTATAGTGATGACAACATCTTGCAGCTCCATGTGCTCTTGCTGTAATTCATACTCGATGTTCACATCACATCCGCTCTTGTTGTTTTCAGACGGCCAACAGTTGACTGGCAGGAAAAAGTAAGACAACAAAAGACAAACCATTACTTATTGGCCATCGACGCTTTCCCTGAATGGTCACCAGAGGTATAATCTAGGGATCATTAAAAAACATTGTTCACACTTTCCTGGGAAAGAATCGGTGGACATTTTTAATAGACCCCTCGCATTGCCCTCATTGCTGAGGTCAAACAATGGAACTGGCACGTGTATACGTGCTGCGCACAACTCTCAGCCAATGATAGGTCTTCACTGACCTCAGTGAGGGCGCTGTTTGGGTCTTTTGACGCCATGTGCAAGGGGGTTTATACGTGGAATTGCTAAACCAATCCCAGGAGATTCCCAGGAAATGCCAAAATAGCTACTCCTGCATGAGAGTAGGGTTATAAAGCAAGCTAACCCCAGGGTGAACAACAGGTATAAAGACCATTTAACTCTACGGAGCCAGTTCCAAGGAAATAAAAACACAGGAAATTCCTAGGGAATTTCGACCCACCGCCTACCCCACTGTTGTTTGTTTCACACTTCATACAATTCTTACAGGTTGGTGGTGAAGTGTTTTGTTTTTATATTGAAAAACCGAAGACAATGGGAGTTACTTTTCTCTTCCCAAAACCATTTAAATTATCTCTTTGTATTACCTTTGGTAATTACTCCAAAAACTAAGAGCATAAAAAATTACTTGGTAAGAAGCACTGCAACTGTTGGTAATGAGATAACATGTTGAGAAACAATTCCCTTCTAAGGAATGTGGTTTCAGAAAAGGGATTCAAAAACATTTAAATTTGAGAAATGTTTCTGCATTAAATTGTTCTCAGACTGTGTATTCCAATTACGGATTATTCGTCCTGCGTGGACATAACCGCTCCAGATTTTCCGCGCTACCACCTTTTGAAATAAAAAATTTCACAGGTTAATTTTTATTGTATATATATCTACATTTACATAGGATAAGAACAATCGAACGGTTCCAAAAACCAAAGGTATACTTTGCCTTTAAAGTGTACTTACTAAACTCTTTCAGTGCAAAGGTAGTACATGTACGATCTATTTGATGTATTCTGAAAGCGCTATTATTGTACATGTACAATCTGTTTTATATACTCAAAAAGTGTCATCAATCATACATGTACGACCCATAGCATAAATAAAAAAAGTACATCTTATCACGAGAGGGCATTATCACTCAAGAAATACTATTGACTTTTGGATGTACCAAGGCAACACAAATCAGCAAAATACATTTTGTGTGGTGAGAAAGACTTATTATTTTATTTATTCAGAATTTTGAAAAAAACAAAAAAAACTTGGCACTGAAAGAGTTAAATAAAAAAAAAGATAAAAAAGTACTTACTGGAGAGTGGCATAAGGCTCTCATCCTTTGTTGTTATTCTCCACTTCAAGACGCCAACGTCGGTGTTGACTGGGAAGGGTTTGGCTGGATTCTTCATACCAATGTAAGATTCTGACATGAAGAGTTTCTTGTCCACGTTGGGATGAGTCTGATTACAAGACACATTTGAATTACAAACTGAATTGAGCTGAACTGAAAATATTACAGCTTAACCCTTACAGTGCCGGCCGCGTTTTGGTAATTCTGTATCCATAGGCCGGCCCTTAAAAACTTTTTTTTTAGAACGTAACGGAGAGTTTGCGACCTGCGTATGGATATTCAGTATGACTTTTCAGGACGTTGGAAGCACTCAAAGGGTAGAACGTAAGGTAGCCTGAACATCTGACGTCACACTTTGAGGCTCGTGAATAAAGTGTATTTATCCTTGTGGATTAAGACAGGGGACCAGTCTAAATGTAAGGGAACGTTGGCGGCTTGTGGATGGATAATCAGCATGACGTTTCAGAACGTTGGCGGCGCTCGAAGGGTTAATAATAATAATAAAAATAATGGCCTCTTATATAGCGCTCAAATCTGTCGCTCAGTGACGCTCATGGCACTCCAACATTCAGTGTTTTTTTCTGCAAGGTATGTGGAGCTACGTTTTTGAAGTATGAGACCTTTTTCCTTTAACATAGCACCATGTAATGGTTTACAAGGTGCTGTGGCGCAATATGCAGCCAATCAAACCAGGAACACCGGGCAAATCCCTTCTCTTTACGATAAGTGCACTGGGTTCTTTAACGTGCATTACACAACACATGGGACCTACGACTTTACGTCCTATCCGAAGGACGAAGCAATAATGGTTAAGTGTCTTGCATAAGGACACAAGTGTCACGACCGGGACTCGAGCCCACACTCTCTGCTGATCAGAAAACCAGAGCTTGAGTACGGGTGCTCTTTTCCGCTTGGCCACAACAAGCCATTCTTCATACTTCACCATGCTTCTCTGGGTCCAATTTCATAGAGCTGATAAACCAGGGGGGAGAGTCACCGATGACAAAACGGTCTGAAACTTGGCTTCAAATTTCAGGAGGCATGTTAAATGATGGCATTTTTACCTTTTAGTAACCCCCTGGAGTTATGGATTGCAAGGAGCTTTTGGGATTAGTGTCGTCAGTGCTAGAGAAGTTGCTCAAAGATCATAATTTTTTTATATCTGAAGAACATAAAAGCCACCTTTTTTTCACCAGGCAGACATAAACAAGTCTAAATTCAGACAAAAATCTGAAATCTCTCATCCATGATTAACATTGCATCGCCTGATTTTTCAACGAAGACCACAAATTTTTTTTCTTTCTTCTCTGAACGAGTTGACAGCTTTGAACAAAGTTTTGAATGAGTTTTGATCATTCTATTACCCTAAATTCTGCCCCCCCCGATACTCTGTACCCCTTTATTCTATTCACCTGTATCTTTATTCCCTTGTCATCGTAATCTTGCCCATTTGTTCACTCTGACTACCCCAAGTGCAATCATACCTACCCAACTCATTCTGTTATTACCCTGCATTCTGTACCCTGATATCCTGTAGCCCCTTGTCATCGTTGTTTGCTCAGCCGATCTTAATCATGCCCATCTGTTCAACCTTATCTTTAATCCTGAGTGCAATCATACCTACACCTATCAATCTGTCACCCTACATTCTGTACCTTGATACTCTGTAGCCCCTTTATTCTATTTACCTGTAAGGTCTGTATTCCCTTGTCATCGTTGTTCCTATGCCGATCTTAATCTTGCCCATCTGTTCACTCTTATCATTAATCCCGAGTGCAATCATACCTACCATGCCTACCCCTATCAATCTGTAGCCCTACAGTACATTCTGTACCCGATACTCTGTAGCCCCTTTATTCTATTTACCTGTAAGGTCTGTATTCCCTTGTCATCGTTGTTTGCTACTGCGATCTGAATCATGCCCATCTGTTCACTCTCATCGTTAATTCCGAGTGCAATCATACCTACCATGCCTACCCCTACCAATCTGTCACCCTACATTCAGTACCCTGATACTTTGTAGCCCGTTTGTTCTATTTACCTGTAAGGTCTGTATTCCTTTGTCATCGTTGTTTGCTACTGCGATCTGAATCATGCCCATCTGTTCACTCTCATCGTTAATTCCGAGTGCAATCATACCTACCATGCCTACCCCTACCAATCTGTCACCCTACATTCTGTACCCTGATACTTTGTAGCCCGTTTGTTCTATTTACCTGTAAGGTCTGTATTCCTTTGTCATCGTTGTTTGCTACGCCGATCTTAATCATGCCCATCTGTTCACTCTCATCGTTAATTCCGAGTGCAATCATACCTACCATGCCTACCCCTACCAATCTGTCACCCTACATTCTGTACCCTGATACTTTGTAGCCCGTTTGTTCTATTTACCTGTAAGGTCTGTATTCCTTTGTCATCGTTGTTTGCTACGCCGATCTTAATCATGCCCATCTGTTCACTCTTATCGTTAATCCTGAGTGCAATCATACCAAGGCACTCTAGACTCTGTAATCCTCCTTCTCGCCCTGCTTTTACGGACATCTTCTCTTCCACACGTACGTGAACACTGTTGATCCAATTTACAAATTGAGACTCTTAAATTATGAAACATGGTGGTAATGTAGTGAACGCCAAGTGCACCGTCAACTTTCTTATTTGCATATTTACTGTAAAGATGTAAATAGGAAAGTTGCATCAGGGCCAAGTACGATTGAGGGCGCACTTCCGTTCACTACAGTAATGACAGAAAAGTAGCCTTCCGATCAACCTGGTAAACCCAATTTCTTAGAGCTGCTTGAGGACAAAAAGTAGCTGAGCAGCAAGCACAACAAAATGATGCTTACTAGAAAAAGGTTACCAGCCAAATTGCCATGTCACATGTGATTGGTACCCTGCTTGTCTTTGCTTAGCAGAAAAGTTTTAAGCAATATAGAGCTCTAAGGGGCTGATATCAAAAAGCAAAAGTATTGCTAAATAAAAGAGAAAGGCTCTGTATGCTTAGGTCGAGCGGTACGTGAAGCAATTACCACTCTTTAAATTAGTAAATCATGCAAAACAAATACGAAAAAGGATTTTATTTCTCCCCCTTCCCCCTTCCAGGATTTGTGCATCCCAACGTTGTTCCGCAAGCGAAAACAAAGAATAGACACAATCGGCGACCGGAGTCATGTGACTCATAGTGGGTATACATTGTAAACGAAGCAGCCAGGCCCAGTGCGTGTGGAAAAGAGTGGCTTCTTCCGCACCTACGGCAGAAGCACTCGGAAGCAGCCATGCTTGTCCACGCACACTGATGCGTTGCTTGCTCGGTTTGTTTACAATGTATACCCACTATGAGTCACGTGACTCCAGTCGCCGATTGTGTCTGTTATCAACAAGTACAAATTTGGAAGGGCTGTCCCGATTGTGATGGAACATGTCCCTAAAAAATTATTGAAAAATTGCGCTTACATTTCTGTTTTGTTTGATGGGGTGGTGGTTTTGGCGATGCTGGCCGACTGTTTGGATTTTGTTGTTGATGATGTGACGCTTTGTCCCTCCGTCCGCAGCTTGTCGACAAAGCTGTCTACGTCCTTTGTCTTACTGCTGAGCTTCATGGCCTTGCCAGTCTTGCTGGGTCTGGAAAACAAAAACCAAATAAACAACAGTCCGTTACATGGCTGAATATCACCCAACATAAATGATCAGTCACAATTATTAAGGTGGGATTATGGACTGGTTATGGTCAACGTAACGCTGATTTTATAGGCAGAATTCTAAAGAAAGATAACAATAAAAGTTACATATGAAAGTTTCAGCTGAATACAGTGTCTACTTGATGAGAAAACAGAAAAAACTGTTTAATTTAAACTGATAAATACAAATATCTTTCAATTGAGTATTGAAGAAAAATGAGATAAGTCTTCTCTTAGTGCTTGTTCCAAAAACAGCTCAAATGTGAAACTGTGTTCTTCTCATTTTGATTCCGGTCTTGTAACAAATTCTCTGGTCAAGTAAAAGTTTTGAGCTACAAGCCCTGCAGTCTTGTGGATTTTCTTCCCCGAATTCGAGCCCTGTGTACGTGTTGGCACTTACTTTGTTGGAGCTGCAGATGGCCTGGTCTTCTCGACAGAAATATCGGACACAACCGGAGTCACGTCAGGACCACGAGATGATGAGGAGGATGAGGAGGAACCGAAGCCACTCCCGAACCCGGCAACGCGGCGGCCGCTCTTCTCTGCCTCACGGCGACTACGCTGCAGCTCTTTTGCCCTCCGCTGCATCTCTTGTTTTGCTTCACGTTCTTGAGTCTGACATTACAATGCAAAAATACAAATTTACCAACGTGCTCATTTCCTTGACCGTTACTCTGCTTATTGCAACAACAATTAACAATTAACAATATAACTTGTTAAACCCTTACACCGATGTGTATCAAGCATTGTATACTCAGTACTTTCACTCGGATGGGATTCGAACCCACAACTTTTGCATTGCTAGAGCAGATGTCTTACCACTAGACCACCTAGCTAGCTCGGTGGCTAGAGGCAGAAAGTACTGAGTATACAGTGCTTAATACACATTGGTATAAGGGTAAAAGAAATTGTATTCTTTATCCCCGATGCAAAATTAACATCTATTGAACAATTAACAAAATTGTTGGACTGTGTTGAACTCAGAAGAAAGTTTGTAAAAATGCCCGTTTGAGATTTGCGTTAAAAGATGTGGAGACCTTTGTGAATATTTGTCATTCAAGCAACAAAAAAAATACTAATTGCTATTACATGTAAATCCTCCTATACAGTGCTTGGTATTAAACCTTTGGACCCGACTTTGGACAAAATTGCTCAAAAAATGTTGTATCTCGGTACATCCGGTCTATTTTAAGCAAATATAACATATTTGACAAGGGTTATCCCCAGGTTTTTTCAAAACTGTGGGGCATTTTGGATCAAAATTTTTGGAGGTTTGGCCGAAGCATGCTGAATTGACAAAATGTCTTAAGAATGTTTTCTACTTGGTGTTTATCTTTGTTTTAAAAGCCTTACTGTGCAATCTGGAGCATTCTATATGGTTTTCTGTTGATGTTAATGGCTTTTTGTGAAAAAAAGAAAAAAAAAGAAAAGCGTATTGGCATGCAAATTGCGCGTATCAGCCCGATACGCTAGCTTGTGCATGGGGAGAACCCTGTTGACATTTTCAAACTCGAGCGTTATGCAAGTGTAATTTAAGGAGATCATTTTTGCACCTTGACTTGACGATACGTTTATTCCACCCCAAAGTAACCTTGCTAAGCTTTGCCGAGTTTAATTTTTCCACTGAGAATACTGAAACATAGGAAAACATGTATATTGTACTCTTACAAGAAAAGGCCCATCGGAAATATACATGTACACCCGACTGTGGATAAGATTCCCAATTGGAGATGAGGGCCTCCATCTTTACCTGTCTAACGGCTTGGAATACTTTCTCCTCATGAGAGTCCATTTCTGTGAATGTACGAATCTGTGCCAGATTCACGTTCTCCCTGTAACCCAACGCTACGATCTCGTCAAATGCAAATATCAACTCAAATGAATGGTCAAGGATCTCGGATTCTTCCATGGCTCGGCAGTACTCTGGGATCTGCAAGAAGGACAACAAATACACAGATGAATCCTTGGGTCAGTATCATTGTGTTAGCCACAGAGGAGTCTTGGTTTCTTTTGGAATTTGGACACACTGCTTTCAATTATCCTGCCAAATGCAGCAAAATGCACCATTAACCCTAACCCCCATCAGGGTCCCTCCACATACCCTGCCAAATATAACAGAATGCAACACAGTTGAAATGAGAACCATGCCAAATGCAACAAAATGCAACAAGGGATTTTGTTGCATTGTGCAGGCATGTTGTTTGTGTTAGAACTGAGCAAGGGGGTTTGCCCTGCTAAATGCAACAGTAAGCACATAAGTGTAGTGGTGACTACAACAAAATGCAACACCAGCATGAAGTCACTTGACTGCTAAATGCAACAAATTCAGTCAAAGAATGACATCTGAGTTGACTGCCAAATGCAACAGATTGCAACAACTTTTACCATTTGGTGCATATTGGTGGTCGGCTGTCTGTTTCTCTGCACATTCACATAGGGGGAGAGTGCCAACTTCAACCGGTGCATAGATGATGCAAATGGTATTAAAAGGTGGTTATTAGTAAAGGTTGTTGTACAGGTATCTTGGTCTATTTAGCTGTGAACTCAAATCCCATTCTCAGTTGCAATGTGCTTCATTTCACAGGGTTTTTTCTCAAAAACTATGGTATTTCAAACAAGCACCCCTGAACAAAGATATTGACAAAATTGGGAGACCGCCAACATGGGACTAGATAGCTCATTTGGTAGAGCGCCGGTACGTTAATCCGGAGGTCGTGGGTTCAAGTCCCGCTCTAGTAAATTTGTCTTTGTTCAACCCCAAATCAAAAATATTTCAAGAGAGACGTTTTCGACAATGGCCATCTTTATACCATGTAATTTATCTGTAAATCTGTGAACATTAACATTGTCAATCTTACCAATCTTCTGCACACCCTTTAATACATGTAGGTCTCATTTGAACACTCAATTTGTTTAGCTACAGTGCTTTATATTTCCAACATATAAAAACATAATCATACTGGAACTCAACACTCTGGAAAATAACCTTAGCGTCTCCAGATCTTCGAGAATATTACTGGTTTTTGTGGTGATGAGAAGCATGTACAGTTTCTCAAGTGGTTGGTAGACGTATCGGACACTTTCCGTCTCGGCGAATGTGTGTTGTTTGCCCGTGTTCATGAGCTTGGGAAGGCTGCCAGGAGGCCCTCTATACGGGCTCGTGTCATCTCGACGAACTGTCGAGAGATCAGAGCCTTGCCGCTCTTTGTGCAGATGGCTGCTGCAAGGAGCACCTTCGAGGAGGAGAAATGTAAAGGCGTTCAACACACAACAATAAAAGAAACATGTTGGACAAGACATTGAACAATGTTTACAGTACTTTTATTAAATATAGTGTTCAGTATTAGAAACACTGTAGCTCACTTTCACTAGAATAAATGTCAATTTTGAAAATAAAAAAAAGCATTGATCTCGAGGTTCCTTCCCATACTCATACTGTGTGCTCAAAAAAAAAGTCAATTTTTTTTTTACCAACTAATTATGAATGAGTCGCTTGCCAACAAAACTAGTTTCGCCTGCCAGTCATGCAACCGAACAACATTAGTCAGCTGACCATTGCACGAGCTTCAATCAGCGTTCTGCCACGCTTACAATACAAGCTACATGTAAATTGAGAACTGTGCTCCGCTTGCATGCGCACCAGCGCTGACAATGCTGTCATGCGACAATAAGCGGGCACACCAGCGATGATGATCGTAAAAATTTCAGGGATAAACGTTTTTCCCGAGCATGTGCAGTAAGTGCAGTCTTAGTTAAAGACATTTTTGTATGCCATCGTGTAATGCGCTGACCAGTATATTTCACCAATATAGAGGACGTACATGTACGATTTCATTCTATTGCGCTGTTCTGAAAGTGCCCTCTTGCCTTTAATGTAGCACGCAAAGTAGCGAGAAAACAAAGACTACCAGCCTGTAACCTCATTGGAATCGATGTGACTGCTTTTGTGTGTCGCACAGATGTGTACATTTTGACCGCAACGTGGTCTGCGTTTGTGCACTCTCAGTGAAGTTTTCAGTTAGGCCACATAAAAAAAAAATTGTTGATCTTCCTTTTCGATGGGAAATGGGGTGGGAGGGTGTTTTTTTTTTTTTTTACATGGCAAAAGATGAAATAAAGAGTAAAGAAATCATCATAATCACTATAAAACAGAGGGTTTGTGTGATTCTGATGTTTTTAATTGTTTTGTTCAACCCATTTAACTCCTAGATGACATTTTCTGTAAACATTTTCAAAAAACTAAAACGCAGCCCAAGTAAATTTGAAGAATTGTTCTTGTTTTTGCCAACATGAATAACCTTTCTTCAATCATCTATTTCCAACCGATGGATTTTGAAAAAATATCAGCTGAAAATTCTGGGAGCCAAATTTGACTGAAAAGATCATTAAAAATACTGTTTTTTATAATTTAAAAATAATAATAAAAATAAAATAAAAATTGAGACTTTCCCCCCAGTTGTCACTTTACCGTTCATGTATTGTAGTGTACATAGCTCTTTTTTGTTGGTGCGCGCTTGTTTTGGTGTAATTTTATGAAAAATCTCAGAGCTGGCAATCACTCTATAAATATCGCACAGACCTCGAGCTAGCTAGGCACAGGCACTTTAAAACTACATGTAGGCAGGTAGGGCCTATTACAAAGTGTCAAAATCGTTTTTAAAAATGCCATTTTCGTTGGTGGTCTTGACAACGCTGTTCGCTTCACTCCATTATTTAGTTCCTTTTGGCATGATGAGTGCGCAAGACTTCTGTCCGCACACAATGAAATGACATTTTTAAGCATTTCAGCTACCAACCAGGGCCCAATTTCATGGCCCTGCTTACCGCGGAATTCTGTGCTTACGCCCAGCTGCGTCCTATAGAAATACACACGTTACAATGCGCGTAAGCGCCAAATTATTTGGTAAGCAGTGCCATGAAATTGGGCCCAAGTCAACAGGTCAAGAAGTACAGGAATATTAAAAAAAGGGAAATAAAAAGTCCAACAATCCATTAAACTAAATCAAATAAATCCCCTAAAAAATGGTGGCTGGATGCCGACATTTTTCCCTGCTCGTTTAAAGTACATAAATCACTGGTATTTGTGGCAAGAACAAGGTCAAGCACTAAACCAGAGGATTTTATACTATTTGTAAGGATCGGAATTATTGATGTCGGAATTAGACGAATACCCTACCATGGCTACACTCCATAGCAAAATTAATTTTTACCTAAAAAGTCCAAACATGACAAGTTACACGTCATATTTAAGTTCATTCAATTCAAGTTTTCAAAAAAACATTTTCAAGAGCTAGACTTTTAAATAAAACTGAAATATCTGAAATTCAAGTAGTTGTCTTACCATTGTTAGGAAATGTTGGAAACTAGAATAAAAATGTATTTTTTTCGCCCACTTTTCCCGGACTCTCCCGAAGTGTTGGAGTCGGCCACGTATCCGTAAATAACCTCGCAACACTTAGCCAACAGAGGGCGCCTTCTACAAAATGAAGCGTGTTTTCTCCATAACCTAAACCTGTTCTAGTCGTTCCATCTTTTTCTCGCCTCAGTCTCTAATTACGAATCTGGTTTTCAAAGACAAAACAGTTTATAACACAAAACAATTATGTCATGAATTTAAGAAAATTCTTTAAAGATAGCTTGGTCTTTATTTTATCGAGAAGGTTATTGCTTACCTTCATGGTTTTAATGTATGGTTTGTCCCTCTTCAATATATTTTACCTGCACCCCTAAAACTATAATAATTTTACCCAAATTACACTTCAGTGTGGCGCGCCATGAGTTGAGTATTGCTTACTTTGCACACATTGCAGTGCTTACTTGCAAAAAACTTAACACAAAACACAAAACAAAGTGGTTGCATACTGTTAGTGTTAGTACTGTTACTTTTACACACTTTCTGTCGTGTGGTTCCTGATAATTTACTTTATAATGTTATAAAGTTCACTGTGTTTTGTTAGATTTTGAAAGCAGAAGCACGATTGAATACCCATCATGATCATGGCTAAAATGGATGGTGAAGTACCCGATGTGATTCGTGTGGGCTCTCGTAAAAGTGAGGTAATAATGTCTAATGACTTTAATTTTGAATACCCAGCCGGCTCAGATATTTTATGTCAGTGTCGACAATTGTTGTGTTTGAATAGTAAGTAGCGTAATATAGTATGACCTTGCTCTATGGTTTAACCATGGATGAAGGAGTTTGACTTTGAATGTAATTGTAACGTTTAAATAAATGTATAATAGAGACTAAATGTTGATTAATTTTAAAGAAGCTGGTACTGGTAGGCATGGTAGGGCTGTGTACTACAGATAATTATAAAATTAAACTATATAAACAACAATATTAATAAAATAGTAATGAATTAATATAAAGTTTATACATTAATTTATTATATACATATTTGTTAATTATGTTGTTAATAGTAATAATTAATTTAAGGGATGGTATACGTACGTTTGGTAATTGGAACTAGAATTGGAACCCACTGCTTGTTTCAATCCTATTATTATTACTAGTGAAGATTAAAACTAACCTGTGAAAATTTCATTTCAAAAGGTTTACTGACTACTGCTGGTCATGCTGGTATGGTAAATTTTCCACAGCATGCCCCCATGTTATCTCACTTAATTTAGGTCAAATTATATCCTTACCTGTCCAGAATGGTTGACAGAATGCATACAGAAAGGCACAGGCACTTTGAGCGGCTACAAAGTGTCAAAATCATGAAAATAAGTCATTTTCGGGTCTACGGTGGTCTTGACAGCGCTGCTCGCTACACTCCGCTTTAGTCACTTTGCGCACGAGTGCGCGCGACTTTGCGCAAGATTTCCGTTTGCGTTGTGAAATGTGCTCTTGAATTTTCATTTTTAAAGGTCAAAATTTAGCGTTTCAGCTACCAATTCCTACCGAGGAATATTAAAAAGGGAAATGAAGTCCCAACATCCATCAAAATCAAATAAATCCCTTAGAAATTGGAGGCATGCTGCAAAAACTTTTCCGTACTGGTAGTATTTTTGAAATATTGCCAATATTGCGGTTATATCCACGCAGGAAGAATAATCTGCAATTGGAATACACAATCTGAGAAACATTACTGTCAGTAACGCTTCTCATATTCAAATAGTTTGGGACTCAAGACCGGTCTCGACTCCGTTTTCATTGGCTTGTATTGATTGGTGCATGGAGTTTTTTACCTCCATGATTGGTCATGTTTAGTCCTTGGCAGACGGACACTCATAATACACGTTGACACAAACAAATTTCAAACAAGTTTGTCATTGTTCTTTAAGTTTGTGCTCTTAAAGTTTTTTTTCCTTCTTTTTTTCCGCAAGATGTTTTAAGTGTAAATTGATTCATGGACACAATTAATTCTGCATCATTAAGACATGTGTTTGGACTTTTTTAAATGGTACAAATTGGGCAAATCTGGTCACTAGTCTGACAAAAATGGCTGGAAATGGTCGAAATTGCAGAAATGTTCCGTAAGAGTGGCAGTGTGAGGATTGACGGTTACACTTTTCGCAGCCTTGTTCTGGTTGTTTGACGTCAGCAGAGCTTGTGTCTGGTGCTCTTAATCGCTAGGCCACGACACATCACGAGGGATCAGGCATACCACCATCAGTGTCAAACAGTTTGGGTGTTTAGTCACCATTATGTTGGATTTTGTTAGAGGAAGGGTCCTACATCATGTAGTCACTCTAGGAAGGTTTAATATTTTTAAAACTTTACTTTTTGTTTTCCAGCTTGCATTAATCCAAACCAACTCTGTGATAGAAAGACTTCAGAAGATAAATCCTAACCAGAAGTTTGATATTAGTAAGTATGATACACACAAAAACCAAACCATGCTGTTCATGGCGTGGTGTAGAATTCAAATCTTTATTAAAGGGTCTGTATGTTTTGGTAATGACTCTGAAAATTAATGGCAATAAAAGTTACTTGGTAAGAAGTACAGCAGCTTTGGATAGTATAATGCATTTTGAGAAACTTTTCACTTCAAGTACTGCGGTTATGGAAAATTTTGAGAAACCTTTCACTTCAAAGAACTGCGGTTATGGAAAAGATGTCACATTTTGTCCAAACAAACTGGAATCTGAGAAGCGTTTCTTTATACGGGTGAAGCAGGCGTATTACAGTAGGTGCCTGTCTCAACACGTTACATACTGGAAAGTCAGGGTGGATACAAAACTTCATCCGTCTGAGTATCAGCAAAATATTTAGGAGCAAATTTAAAGTTGTTCTGGGTGTTAAAAAATGTCCACTGTAAGTCTGTCCCAAAATAAATTGTGGAGGAAGACGTCATACATCCGACGTGAAGTGGTTAAAACGGTCATTGATCTCTCGGTCCTTATTTTTATTTACCAAACAAAATTTTGCACATCTGCAAAAAAGATCACAGTTCCTGCAAACACAAAATGGCTTGCGATTTAATTTGGTTGCACTGAACTAAACTATACTAAAATGACAGTGTTTATGTCTTCCCCCAGTTACCATGGAAACAATCGGAGACACAATTCAAGACAAGCCGTTATCGGCAATCGGTATCACCAGCCTGTTCACCAAGGAACTGGAGAGGGAACTAGCAGCTGACAAGATTGATATGATCGTCCATTCACTGAAGGATCTACCCTCAGTGTTACCCGATGGGATGGTGATCACCACAGTTTGCAAGTATGAATGTGGCACGTCAGTGCCAAAACATTGTTTTATTGATTTTGTTATTTTAATGTTGTATCTAGCTCAAAGGGGGCACCATGAAAACAAACATTTTTTGGTGCCATTGGCTTTATATGTATGTTGACTTTAAGAGCCGGTTTTAATTTGAACTTGTGTCTTTTGAAATCGGTACTCGGTTCCACAGAAGAGTGGACTCGCAGGTCGGTTCTCAATTTAGAACCGGCCAGGCATCGACCGATTTATAGGCGATCAGTTTGCGATCTGGCAGCCGCACCAGGTTTTTAAGTCCAAGTGCCCGCCCGATTCCCAAAAATGACCCGACGGCCGCAATGAGTCCTGTGCGGCCCCGGCCGAAAATGCCTAATTCATTGCAAACTACTCGCAAACCCATCGCAAGCTAATTGTGACTGGGGTATTAATTGTTGACATCTGGTATAGTTACATTATTATAGTGAGATACAACATTTGTGCATTTCCCCCCCCACCCCCCCAAATTCGAGTCCTGAACATGGATCGGCACAAGAAGCCAAGCTGTAGGAGTTTGGTTAGGAGGCTGTTTGAGGCGCTGACCTTGTAGGGTATTTCAAGGGAGAGGAGTGGCTCATTTCTCCTCACCAACCCCGGTCAATCCTAACCCTTTGATTCCCTACATCTCGGTTGCAACTGCTGAATGATGAGGAGCTTTGTAGCACCAGGGCTCGAATTTAACACTGGACCGCAGGCCTGAAGCTAGCCTCGGGCCAGTAAACTCGGGCTGGACAGGTCCGGTGGTCTGTGTTTTCAATGACTAAAAGTACCTCAAAGCAATAAAATCAATAAAAGCACACTTAATTTTAAGACCAAATTAATGAGATATTCTCTTAGTGCCTGTTCAAATAGAAATAGTTTACATGTACATGATATAAACTGTGTAGAAAGTTCTCTCTCATTACATTCTGGTCGTGTAAAATAAATGCTGGTCAGTAAATACTGTAACCTACAACCCCTCGGGTCTTGTGGATTTTTCCCCTTAATTCGAGCCCTGGATACATACTGATCATTTCGACGTTTCACCCTGAGTTATTTTTGATTGCACGTGGGAGAGATGACCCCCATGATGCACTAGTACTGAGCCCAAAGCATTCTGGGAGAACGTTGGAGACACTACCACCAGGCAGGTAAGTGCACAAACAGGGGCTTAGTCGTGGCTCAAAATGCTACTGCCTGTTTAGTGTTACCAGTTACTTGATCAATTTCGTAAAATGTCGGCTCAGGACTTTAGCATCCGGTTCAGACAGGCGCTCTAGAGTCACGCCAAACCAAATTATTGAATTAAGTACATGAAAAGTTTGACATCTGAAACAGTTAGGAGCAGCTGGACGCGCCCGAAGGTCGAAGATCGACTGTTGCAGTCATTCGGAATGACTCTGGAGCGTCTTGGTGTCAGGCGTCGATCTTGTCATAGGCGAACCTAATGTAAATGTTATGTTAAGTTCGCCTTTCTGAAACCAAAATTTATTTGGGTCAACCTAGAGTTGCTCCTAATCTATTCGGTTTGGCGCGACTCTGGGCGCCTGTCTGAACAGTGTAAGTTTGGAAGTGCAATTTGTATGGATTTCATAAAATTGGTTTTGCTTATAGTGGTCTCCAAAGTGATTGTTTGGCAAAAAAACCAATTGTATGTGGATTTGATTATTTTTTGAAATTTATATTATGCATTTTTCTTTAAATGTCCTTTTGATCGTTAAGGATATGAAATTGCAATGAAGGACCTTATTGCACGGAACCATGTACATTGGTATGGTATTTAAGGAAGTTAATTCTCTTTTTATTTGACAGTGTAGTTGGTACAAGTTCTGTACGTCGTATAGCCCAACTGAAGAGGAAGTTTCCACATTTGGAGTTCAAAGATGTTGTATCCTTAAATATCTTTTTTACTTTTATGGGCAACTTCTCCTGTTGCTATGACTTTCCTGCCCAACTGTCCCCCTAAACTGATCCCCTGTCTTTATCTGTGAAGATAAAAAGACCCTTTAACTAACCAACCCTAACCAACCCCCAACCCATCAAACTCCAACTGCATGTTTTGTTAGATTTCTTTTGGAATTGAAGACTGCACTTAGTAAACTGATGATCATGCTTTACACGGTATGTGTTGTGTCATGGCCGAGCGGTCTAGTTCACTGGACCCGAGCACTGGTGTTGTCAGCAGCAGAGTGTGGGTTCGAATCCCAGTCATGACACTTGTGCCCTTGAGCAAGGCACTTAACCATAATTGCTTCGTAAAAAGTTGGGAAGGTAGTGCATTCTGCTCTACCAGCCAGGCTCCCAATGGATGATACCCATGCCTACATCCTAAAAGACTGTGAAGAGGGTAACCCTGTTTCGGCCCCAGGAGTAGGTGACAGCGTGCCCCTGGTGGAAGTTGATTTAGGTCGATAGCCCAAATCGGTTAAGTGAAGCCCTCACCTTGAAATGGCTGTCCAGCCTTGTGATGTTAGGCGATTTCTCATAATTAAAAAAACCCAAATCAGGCATACATGTTCCACCACAATCCAGTCATGCAACTTTTCAGCTGATCAGCTGATTTGCTCTTTTGTGGTTTTTCAGCATTGCCATTGAAACTTGAAAAGCAGTACAGAATCTTTCATTTAATTTCATTTGATTTATTCTGGTTGTGAAGCCAAGGACTCTCAGAAAAGCGAACTTAATCACTATACTGGCCAATAAACCCAATGGAGAGAAGACAAAGAAGGAAGTTTCAGGGTTTGTTTTTTTTATGTGGGAGGAAAACCCCAGATAAATATTATAGGGAAAACCCACGCACTCACAAAGAAATGAAAACCCAATCCACATAGTGCCCCCAGTGGGATTCGAACCGGGGGTCGTAGAGGTGGAAGGCGATGAAAGATACCACTACCCAACCCGACCAGCCAAACTTGACAAGCTGAAGTTGCATACCTAATAGTGAGAGTCCAACAGTTTAGTTGTTGAGTGACCATGTGGTGTTGGATTTCGTTAGAGTGAGGAAGGGCCCCGGGTTCAACACTCAAGGGATGAGCTCGAAATTTGGGGGGAGGGGTGACCAACAAGATTGTAGGGCTTGTTGCTCAAAATGTTTACTGGACCAGAATTTTTTTACAAGACCAGAATTGAAATGAGAACAACATACTTACACGGTTTAACTTTTGAACTGTTTTAATTTAAACAAGCTGTAAGAGAAGATTGATTTCATTTTGTATTTGGAGTAAGAATTTGTCAACACTCAACAGAACTGAAACGGATTTATCTGACTGAAAGTCAACATTTGAAAAAGACCCACAAGACTGCCGGACTTGTCCAGTCATGAGTTTACTGGCCTGATGCTGTAAATCACTGGCCTAGGGCCTGCAGTCCCCCCAGTGTACATTTCAAACTCTAAGAACTATTCCTTAACTGTTGTTACTCAGCGTGGTAATCTTAACACAAGGTTACGTAAACTAGATACAGGCACTGACTACGTGTTTGATCTTAGCTGCTGCTGGCTTACACAGAATGGCTTGGGAACACAGAATCAGCCAGGTAAGTATTGAAGTCATGTATATGGGAGTTGAGGCATTGCATTGTGAGGTATTAATGTATATTTTATGGCGTGGCCGGGCGGTCTAGTTCACCGGACCCAAGCTCTGGTGTTGTCGGCAGCAGAGTTTGGGTTCAAATCCCGGTCATGACACTTGTGCCCTTGAGCAAGGCACTTAACCATAATTGCTTTGTGAAGTTGGGAAGGTAGGGCATTCTGCTCTACCAGCCAGGCTCCTAGTGGATAATACCCATTCAGGGCTCCGAAATTAACACTGGACCGGGCAGGCCCGAGGCTGTGTGATTTTAGCGTCGGTCCAGTAAACTTTATACCCGAACAAGTCCAAGGCGGTCTTGTGTTTTTTTACATACTAAAAGTATTATTATTACCTGAAATGAATAATCTTTCATTAAATAAATGTATAAATCTCAGTTTGAATTTTTTGTTATATTTGTTGTCGCTAAATTCATTTCCGAGCGCTGAACATCCAACCCGCCGACCGCTCTTCGTGTGTGTGGTTTCAAAGTTTCCTTTATCCAGTTTGCTCATGCCCAGGACCACTGCACTGGGCTCAACTACCATGCTTTGAGTTTCAGGGGACGAGCGAGCTGAACCCTCTGTGCATGCGTGATAAAGCTTTGTACTGGTGCCCGGCGGAACACCACAGTACAGCCGCTTGAATTCGCTTACCACTGACCATGTGCATAGCATGATGTCACTCTTTAAAGTCTGATACCTTGCACCCAACGGTAATTCGTACAGTGTTGAAACTGCATTAATGACGTGATAGGTTGTGGCCTCTTTTCAACACCACATCATCCCTGTGTTGCATGGATTAAAAGTAACGCCTTGTTTCCACACGCTCTTTTCATGCTTTGTATGTTAAAATTTTAAACGTTGTTGTCCTTGTCAAAAACGATCGTCAAAACTTATTTCATTTTTTCTATGGCAGCAAACGCCTGGTAAAAAGAAGGTATGTGGAAATTTCCCGAAGGGGTTTCAAGGCCAAACTGCCTGTTAAGCAAATCTGCAAGTGAAAAAACTTGCACAGGCGCAGAGAAGTATGAAAAACAAGTTAACTTTTGGCAAAAGAAGTTTGGGTGTGTTTCTTTGTTTTTTTTAATTTTTTTCTTCTCATATGACTTCGGTCTTGTAAAAAATGTTCCGGTCCAGTAAAAATTTCTGAACAACAAGCCCTGTGGTCTTGTGGATTTTTTTCCCCAAATCTCGAAAGTCCCGGCCATTCCTACATCCTTTAACAGACTGTGAAGGTGGTAACCCTGTTTTAGCCCTAGGAGTAAGTGGCAACGTGCCCTGGTGGCAGCTTGATTTGGGTCGATAGCCCAAATCGGGTTAAGTGTAGCTCCTCACCTTGAAGTGGGCCAGGGCCCCGGCCTGTGATGCTGGGCGAATCCTCACAAAATAATTTACTTTTTAAAATATTTCGCTCATGGTAACACCATGTATATGCAGCTCGACTCGTTATAACAAGGTCGCTTGGGAATGGCCAAATTACCTCTTTATAACACAGGAACGTTGTTATAAGAGTGACAGCAAAACAAAGAAACACAAGGCAGAAATGAGATTAGGGACTTCAGTATGTATTTTATAAGCTGAACCTCTTTATAACAGTGCTCTGTATAACAAGGGGTTGATCTGTATCTATTTGACAGTAGATTTGTTCTTTGAGATTTTGTCTCGCTATTTTTTCCACTGCAGCTGAGTAGATTTTAAAATTCGAGAGACTACTTGGGTCAGTCTCCTGGACGATGACTAGATCAGGCTAGTCGAAATGTTGAGGATCAATTAAGAACTCACTCAAGTGGCAGTGAAGTTAATAACGAGAAGTCCCCTTTGATCCACTCAACGTAAAGTAGTAGTCCTGGCCGATTTCTACCCCACCCAGGTAGTAGTGTTAATAAGCAGGACAGTTCTTTTCAGAACTAAGTAGTCTCCCCCAAATTCGAAATGTACTCCGCGGCAGTAGAATAAATAGCAAGACAAGTTGCTCAAAGAACAAATCTACACTGCTATCAACCGACTCATTCTTCTCAGAATGATTTCATCGGATGTTTTGATGTTGACAAAATTTCCACTGGAAGGGTATTGGAATGCATTGGCAATTTAGACCATTTTAATGTCAGGTTGAGGACATAATCAGTGGCAAATGAGTACATCGTGAAAATTGAACTTGTCATTTCCTATCCTCTTTAATTTCTCGTAATTGTTTCAGATTTTAAAGCCTGACACCTGCATGTACTCACACTGGGTGCCAGGGCCATGGCCGTAGAAAGGTAAGTCAAGCAACAAGCAGCCTTCATCCAGTTCCTATCAAGATTGCACGACCTCTCCACGCCTGCTCCAGTGCGTTAGTGAAAGGGCTCTGCCTGGAAGATTACTCCAGGGGGTTGTAGTGCACCAGTAGCCTGCCATTCCCTGGTCACCGATAGCGAGGTATGAAATTTCCTTTTCTGCGCTTGAGATGAGAGTAGACCTTTGTTGTGGCAGTTTTTTTCTTCTTTTTCCCTGCATTTCCAACCCCAAATCCCCCCATAATTCCATCAATAGGGCCCAATTTTATGGTATACTTACCAAGGAATTCTGGGCGCTTACGTCACCATAGAATTGTAGGGATGCGGGAGAGAGGCCGGTCCTTCTGACTCTTCATGCATGAATTGTTTCTCAAGACTTCTGAGGGCTGCTGTCCCTTCGCAATTGCTACGGTCAGAGATGTGGTTGGTACTCCGCTGGGCGCCTGTCACCTCGCTAAAACTAGAATGGGTCTCATGTTTTCTCAGCAAACACTGTATTCCGGGCTGAAACTTTCACATGTGAGTTTTATTGTATCTTGCTATCGTCTATAAGTAAGTGTTACGTTGACATAAACTAAATATATGACCCTACCTTTAAAGGGTCTGTTTGCGCTTGGTAATGACTATAAAAATTAATGGCACTGAAACTTACTTGGTAGGAAATACAGCAGCTTTGGATAGTATAATGCGCTTTGAGAAACTTTTCACTTAGAAGTACTACATTATGGAAAAAAGATATCACTTTATCCCCACAAATTTGAATCTGAGAAGCGTTACTGACAGTCAATTGTTTTACTCAGATTGTGTATTCCAATTGTAGATTATTCTTCCTGGCGGTGGACATAACGGCTCTAGATTTTCGGCATTATCTCAAGAATGCTACCACCTTTTAAATAAAATGTTCACAGTGTTAGTTTGATGGTATATATCTACAACTATATAGGATTGAAACAAACATTGGGTTCCAAATTACCAATCGAATACAATCTCTTTAATTCTCAGATCAAGTTTACAGGAGCTGCTTTTAGTCTAGATGGCTCTGAATGCGTCGAAGAAACTCAGTCGGTGGACCTCCTAGAGGATGCACTGCTGAAACAGGTACGCATGGAGACATTCTCTATTTTACACGACTGACGCTATTAGCTATAGGGCACTATGTGCATGACATAGAGCATTGTCACCTGAGAGGCAACTGCAGGCCTGATACTTCGTGTTTGAAAGGGCAAAGGGCACCAAGGCGTTTTCTCCTTGGTAAAGGGGCACCTCTATTAGGAAATTGTTAATTTCTATTGAAACTTTCATTCCCCATTAGCTGCAAACTTTGTGCCTGAGTAAGTTATGTAGTAAATGCAAGTGCGTCCTCAATCTTACAAGGGCCTGATGCAACTTTCTATATATTCATATTTACTGTAAAAACTTAAAGTTCGTTTCGCGACCTTTGGACCTTTCTCTTTTCCATTTTCTGTGGGTATTTCTCTCTATTTTGTTGGGAGTATGGCTCCTAATACTGTTATAGTTGGGAGGGATAATGTCCTAATGCTCTTTGTGAGTTAAAGGGACACGCGTTGCCTTGGATCGGGCGAGTTGGTCTATAAAAGCATCTGTAACCGTTTGTTATAAAATTCATACAGTTAGAAAGATGTTTTAAAAGTAGAATACAATGATCCACACAAATATGTCTCGAAATTGCGTGGTTTTCCTTTGACATCGTGAACAAACATGGTCGGCCATTTTGTGGAGTCAACATTTTGACTCCACAAATGGCCGACCGTGTTTGTTTGCAAAGTAAAAGGAAAACCAATGCAATTTCGAGGTATATTTGTGTGGATCATTGTATTCTACTTTATAACGCCTTTCTATACCATATGCATTTTATAACAAACGGTTTCAAACGCTTTTTTTTAAACCAACTCGTGCGATCCAAGGCAATGTGTCCCTTTAAGTTTTGTGTTTAAATCATCTTTTTATCAGAGAAATTTTGTATTTTTAAGGCTAAATACTACACTTGTAATGTATGTATGTAGTCAACCTCGTGTTGACCTTTGCCCTTCACACAAGTGACTGTGTTGTGCTATTTGTATTGTGTCCTTTTGATTGGAGGATTAAAATCAATTCAAGTGCAGGAGATCATTTTATATTTTAGACGTCATCGTGTGGATTTTGCTGTTGTATTTTAGTGAATGCTCGTCCTGTTTAATTGAGGGCCGTCCCTTCTCGTGGTACCTCTACATTTATACAGGAATGATGTCATACTAAATTGTTGTTTTCCTCATAGGACCAAGCAAAGCCTGATGATGCTTCTTTCAGGTTACGCCAGCATTGTTGCGCCGAACCTATCCCACAAGGCCATGCTTGCAGCTGAGACTCTCGGGAGCGAGGTTGCCAGGGTCATGCTAAAACGAGCCGACAAGATTCTGGAAGCAGCAAAGAGAGAAATCGAAGAAAAGAGGAAATAAGATGGCGGCGGGTCAGGGTACAGCCATTTTGTTTTTTGGTCTTTCTCCCATTCTAATGAATTTAGCTAAACTGAGGCTGGGTGAAAAAAATAGTCAGGTACTTCTAGGGCATTTTGAGAATCGGTAGTCTTGATTGCATTTGGATACAGGGAGCTGGACTGAAGTACCAGGTAGTGGCAGGATGATAGATATCTATTGGATGTGTAGATCAGGTTGTGGTTTGGGCTTCCATGTAATGTACCTTTGATACTTTTGCATGCGAGATCACCCCATTGCCACAAAACTTCCTCCTTTTAAAGAAAAAGTTATATATTTTTACGCTCGTGTCTTTCCACCAACCGCCTTCGACCCACAAGCAAAATACTAGAATGAAAGTGTCGGAGACTGCAACAGGTGTGAGTCACGCTGTGTGCCTCAATTATACCAGCCGGCTAAATTATGTAGATGCACATGCCAGATCTGCCAACTCTCCCCGATTCTGCAGAAAGTTCCCTGGAAATAAACCAATCTTGTCATGTTCTGATGAAAACAATTGATAATCTCCCTGAAAGTGGAAACTTTTTCCCTGTTGTGTTGAATGAAATTTGACATATCTCCCTGATTGTTGTACACAGTCCCCTGATTGCAAGATGTAAATGGTAGCAGCTCTTACATGTACATTTTATGTATGCACATGGCAAGTTTTCTTATACCTAACTGGATGACTATTATCAAGTAATGACTAATACAACATTTTGCATTTTGTGTGTCATTATTTTATTGAGCACTGGCATGCACAAATAAATAGGAAATTGGAAATAGGAAATATCTGAAAGGTGTCGGCTATTTGACTCAAGACCTTGCGTGTTTTACAAAGAACTCCAGAAGCAAAACTCATTTCATGGTTATAATTTACCCTTCGTTCTGTTGTTTATTTATTTTATTTTATTTCAATTTTTGGCAATACAACATTAGGAGCAGAGGCCGTCCAGAAAAGGCAAAAGTCAAAAAACTGTCTTCAAAAACAAACGTGCCCTCCCAGACCCTGCTCATTTAAAAGAATATAAATTGATATTATATAATACACAGAAATCTAAAATTGTAGTGAAAAGTAAAACAACAAATGGCAAGTGAAAGAATTATTAAAATGTATATTCAGAAACCACCGTTACTTAAAACCCCCAAAATAGTCAAACAAAAGCAGAAACACCAACCAGAAGAACGGGAAGAAAATATAACAATAAAATACAAAATACGAAGAATTATTTTTATACAATTGTTGGTGGTTTGAAAGGAAACAATGGTGCAGGGTAAAACAGGTGTGGTGCTGGGTTTGGTTCAGGTATAAAAGTAACTTTGTCATAAAAAACGGAGTATTCACTCTGCAGTACTCTAATATTATTTCCATTTAATGAAAATTTGAGCTTGAAACATACTTTGTTTCTTCTATTTCTGAAAATGAGTTCAGCAGAAACTTTAACGTTAAATAGACCCCTTGCATATGACGTCACACGCTCAAAAAGCGCCCTCACTGAGGCCAAAGGAGGCATATCATTGAACGATAGCTGTTCTTTGTGCGTAAAAACGTGCGCGTGACCTCAGCGTCCCTGTAGCATTTCGCGTTATGCAAGGGGTCTATTTGTATCCATGCATTTTTTCTCCAATGAATGGGCTCAAATTTCAAGAGCATCTCCCCTAGACCACAAATCTTGTCAGAACTGTCTCTGGATCAGCAGTTTGGAAAAATGGTTCTTCTAGAAAAAAACAGTTAATTTAAAGGGATTTTGTAAGTTTTGTAATTGGAACCCACCGTTTGTTTCAATCTTATATAGTTGTAGATATATACCATAAAACTAACCTGTGACAATTTCATTTAAAAAGGTGGTAGCGTTTTTGAGATTATTGCCGAAAATCTGGAGCAGTTTTATATCCACGCAGGAAGAATAATCTGCAATTGGAATACACAATCTGAGAAATGTTTCTGACAGAGACGCTTCTCAGATTCAAATTTTGTTGGGATAAAAGGCGATATCTCTTTTCATAACCACATTACTTCAAAGTGTAATGTTTGTCAAAATGCTTTTTACTATCAGAAGCTGCTGTATACTTCTTACCAAGTAAGTTTTTATTGCCAGTAATTACCAAACGTATACAGACCCTTTAATTAAAAAATATATATATGATGATCTTTTAGAGAGTTTGGGATTACAAAAATTATATGTGTATATCTCTATCCAGTCTTCGAAGTACGATGTGCTTGGAAAAACTACTGAGGCTCTTGCACAGTGGTCCAGTGGAGTATTTAGAGCCTAGAGGTGCCTTTCAGAAATGAGGAAACAAATCAGTAAAATTATTTTTCTTTTGTCAGGTTATATAAATAAAACTGTTCAAATATTCTATTTCAGGGTTTCAAAGGATTATATTTTGTTTCGCTATTTGGTTCCCCAAGAGTGATATTGCATTTTATTGAAAAATGCAATTTTGTATAATTTTTCGACCATCTTCTTCACGTGTGAGTTTTGAAAGGTACACACGTTTGGTAATGACTTCAAAACAAATATTCACATAAAAATTACTTAGTAATAAGCAACAGAGAGGAGCTGTTGATAGTATAAAACATTGTAGGAAACGACTCCTCTGAAGTAATGTAGTTTTTGAGAAAGAGGTAATTTCTCACTAAAATAATAAAAACTTCTTGCAAGAAGTTTTTATTCCTATCTGAAAAGTACACAATTGTACAACAAAGTTGTGTTTTTCTTTCATCATTTTCTTGCAACTTCGATGATTTTGAGCCCAAATTTTTACAGGCTTGTTATTTTATGCATATGTTGGGATACACCAAAGTGAGAACACTGGTCTTTGACAAATACCAAACGATGTACAGGGCCTTTAAATACAATCTGGTCTGTCTGACAGATTAATATCATCACCATTTGCTCTTGTTTTTCTCAGCAGTATCCTACCCCACGAATCCACATTATCTCGAAAAATACAATAACTATCCATCAACCATGTACAAACAATTGTGCATGTTTCATGTATTTTGTGCATTGTGCTTGGCATAACTAGGCGAAGAGGATTTTTGTATGGTTTACGTTTCAGGAAACGGTATCATCCGTCAAAATTAGGTCTGAGAGGAAAAATAAAATTCTTTCGGTGAAAATCGGGCCATGCAACTTTATCTCCTACTGTCCTTGCTCTGTTTACTGTTAGCTGACTATCTCAATATCATCCACAGTGGTTTTGAGTGATACATAAACCCCTTGCATTGGCCGCCATCCCTGCATGCCTGATGAGTTCAAACAATGTAAACATTGCACGTGTGTGTACACACGTGTGCGTGACTCTGCGCACAACTCTCAGCCAATGATAGGTCTTCTTTGACCTCAGTGAGGGCGCTGTTTGGAGCTTGTGGAATTTTGGGCAAGGGGTCTACTAAGCCTTCGAACATCTGACGTCACACTTCGGAGGCTCGTGAATTACGCATGTCAGATACCGTGGCAGTCCTTGAGCGCACCAGCAGGATGGGTCTGCCAGTTGATGTCAGTCAATTCACACGTACATTTAAACATTTTTACATAGTGCATAATAAAACAATATTACATGCATGTACAAACATTATGCACACGCTGCATGCATACGATCGAAAGTGCAAGCTGACAAATTACATCACTTCGGACCAATCATAACACAGAACTGATATAGAAAGCTTACGTCACTGCACGTTTATCCAATGAAATCATTTTATCAATGAAACCATTGGGCCTGTGAGACCAGTGCCTGTCTTGGTCCGTGCGGATAAAGACAGGGGACAGATCTACCCATGGGTCTACAAACTGTGTGAAGTCTGTGAGTGTGATACAGTGCGATAAATGCATGCAAAGAGTCAACCCATGCTGATGAATGGTTTGTCAACTTGCTGGAATTTTGTTACGGAAAGTAGAAGAAATAGCAACACTTCACCAATGTCAGCCAATTCTTAACATTCAACAACAACATCGTTGCTTCATTTTGTTTACGAAAATGTGCATCTCTTGCCCAAAGTCTTTGTTTCGTATGTAATAAATGAGTACGTTCATCCAGCTGGACAGAGGCGAAGAGTATTTGAGAAACTATGAAATTATCAGGGGGACCTTTAAAACCTGCTGAAGCTGTAACAGCGAGTAACAGTCCACGGCATCTCCAGCCAATCATGAAAATTAAGGTAATGATCAGAAAAGTGATGAAAGATCTTCGGTGTGCCGCGATTGGTCTGAGGGCCCTCACTGCGTGGTTTCGTTGCGCTTCTATGTGGACAGCGTGCTTACTGGCTTTAATTTTGAGTATCTTGAAATACATCATCAGCCCATTGCACCCACACGGTGAGCAGTTGGAAAGATCATAGTAAGTGTGTATTGGACACGGTTGTCGACTCGAAGACGCATGTTTGGATGTCGTCGTTAAACTACGAGTGTCGCTGAGATGCCATAGTAGCCCGCTCAGTGCGTACAGGATTGCTGACGTTGCAAACAGCATGTCGGTAATCTGAGGCCCGTCGTTTTGTCACCAAACGCTTCATATCGCAGTGAATAGAGAATAGCCATCATACCGGTCGGTCGTGACCACAAGTGCACAGCCCATACTTCCCACTACCCCTTGCGCTTATAACCCACGCCTGGACGGCGTAGCAAAAGGCGCCAAATGGCCACGTACCTCCAGCTATAGCGACACCTATCATTGGCAGATAGTAAAAAGACTCCTAAGATAAGGTCACCTGTCGTCATGTATGCCAAGAATAGCTTGTGAGTGGACTCGTGGATGCTCTTGACTTTGGGAAGTATTACCAAGACAAACAGCATTGAGAATCAACACAAACGCAATGTTATAATAATTGTCAGATGCTAGCATGGATGCCATTTAATGCTTTGTCGATTACACTATCTGTATAATACGTTGTGTCTCATTTCCCAGCTGCAGCTGCCCTCCCCTTCACTTGTCATTGTTGCAGATTGTCCGCTGCCTCACTTTCACAGGTCAGTCGTGCTCAGGTTACCAACACTAATTTTACACATTTCAACAGTCGTTTGCAGATCCTGCCTAAGTTTGCACACAATAGCTTCTGTACAAAATTATAACCTGGTTTATCACTTATATTCATTTGCACAAGTTGATATTTTCCTTGTACCTTATTTCCACTGCAACGAGCTTCCACTTCGATGCAATTTCCAAAAACTCCGTCGTTGATTCCGATGACCATGAGCTGTAACAATTAAAGGTATCGTACACGTTTAGTAATTGGAACCCAATGTTTGTTTCAATCCTATAGTTGTAGATATATACCACCACAACTAACCTGTGAAAATTTCATCTCAAAGGTGGTAGCGTTTTTTGAGATATTGCCGAATCTGGAGCAGTTTGTCCACACAGGAAGATTAATCTGCAATTGGAATACACTGTGAGAAACAATACTGCAGTAACGCTTCTCAGATTCAAATTTATTGGGAGAAAAATGGTATCTCTTTCCATAATCGCATTACTTCGAAGTGAAAAGTTTCTCAAAATGCATTATACTATCCGGCTGCTGAGTTCTACCAAGTAAGTTTTTGTTGCCATCCATTTTCAGAACATTACCAAACGTATACTTAATTTAAAGGTAGCCTATTATACAGGATTGGTTTAGGATAAAAACATCATTGTTTAACTTTAGTCTTAAAAGCTTCCTGATCATAAAGTTCATAGGCCTACTAGAACCATTTTTTTTACCTGTGAAATATTTCCCTCTGAAATGAAGTCATATTCGAAGAAAACTATATTTGAAAACCTACAAATAAATGATTTCGATGACAACGACGTGTAACAATTAAAAGGTATTGCACTGATTGGTATAAGGACCAAAAAACATCATTGTTTTAACTGAGTCTTAAAGCTTCCTGATTATGAAGTTCATACTACAACCATTTTTTTCCCCGGTGAAATATTTCCCTCTGAAATGAAGTCATAATTCGAGAAAGAAAACTGTATCTGAAGACCAACAAAAAACCACCCACCCGCAACAGCTGATTTCGGTTGTTACAGCCACAATAGGACAATGAGCTTACATGCTGAACACTGTCATGGTTTTCACTATTTACTCTCCCGACTCGCACAACGAATTAAGCCCAAAGTTTTACAAGTTTGTTATTTCATGGTTGATTCACAAAACATAAACGTGGTCTGCAACTGTTTTTGTTAAGCTCTGTCAATCCGGTATATAAATATACCTTTAAAGCTATCATTACACGTTTGGTAATGACTCTGATAATTAATGGCAAAAAACCTTGCTTTTGCAAGAGTACAGCAGCTTTGGATAGAATGCATTTTGGCTTTTCACTTCAGTACTGCCGGTTGGCAAAGATATCACTTCCTATCCCCAAAACATTTTAATCGCAGACATTACTGCAGTAACGTTTCTCCAGATTGTGTATTCAATGCGAGATTATTCTTCCGCGTGGACATAACCATCAGATTTTCGGCAATATCTCAAAAGAAACGCTACCACATTTTGAAACAGAAATTTTCACAGGTGGTTACGGTCTACAACTAAATAGGTTGGAACAAGCATTATGCTACAATTACCGAACGTGAACGATACCTTTAAAGAAGCGATTCTTGGTTGGCCTATCCGCAAAGTAGGTTGCATCCTCTGAATAATGCTGTGAAGATAAGGACCATCAGGCTCCAGCTTGTGTGAGTCTCGTAATTTTACTGCGAGGCTCACCAGCTATCGAGGACCATAACAAGATTATCATGTTGTTTTAATGAACGATCAAGTTAACCTCACAAACACCTGTCAAAGGCGTCTGTATACACATAACAGGCGGTACGGTGGTTTAATGAGAGCTGTCAGTCGCATGATTTAATCTTCCAAATCGTACTTAAAATTCCGGATGTTTATAGTTGCGTTGCTTGGCAATAATTTGTGTCTATATTTTTTACAAGTTTATAATTCACTATACGATTTGTGTTATTGGATGGATGGAACTTCTTCGGTTTTTATTAAAGTAAACACGAATATGCATAGGAATGTATTATTATATATAAAATACACGCTTTACAACAAATGCTTGCCATCTGCTAATTATGAATAGATTTGGTCTAGTTTCATAGAGCTGCTTACCAGAATAAGAGCTACCAGCCAAAATACCTGTCATATGCCATTTTGTGACTGGTATCCTGCTCATTTCTGCTAATCAGATTGGGCCGGAGAGGTCTCGTGCAGATCGAGTCATCGTAATCACAGAATAAGGACACTTTTCGTAACGCGCGCCCGCAACAAAATTGCTGAAATAAAGCTGCGATGTTTATGTGCGTGCAGTGGATATTATTAGACGAACAAGGGACTCGACAGAAAGTCCGACTTCGTCAAGTCTACTAATTATTAGACTCGGACTAGTCTTTCATCGTCAAGTCAACGATAGCGAGATCTATTATATAATTAGGTTCGAATCGCACCGGTTTGTGCTGGGTACATTTCGTTCATATTTCATAGCTGGCTTGTACATTCAATGGCGAAACCAGAGGGGTCTGTTGGGGCCCTCAGAACCCTTGCCCCCCTGCAAAAGTTTTACAGAAACTGGAACCCATCATTGGGAAGCAATTAGCTTGACATGGGTCCCAGACTATAGTCATAGACAGGCCATAGTCCCGAACACCTTGGAAGAAGGGGATGGGGAAAAAAGACCTTGAACAAAAACAGAAGGTGTTGACTGAGTCCGATCACCCTAAAAATAAGGAGAGGAGTATGGTGTGTTTGTTTAACATTGTCTAAATCGTGGGCGGGTCATTGGGGGAAAAGGTTGTGAGCAGGGGCTCCCCTGCCGTAGTTTACGCCACTGATGGTAATAACTCCATGCTCACTCGTTTAATAAGTACCTCCATCCCTCCAGAAACGTCTACATGGATCAGAAAGTACTCAGTCAATAATCAATTCGACTATAGTGTTCCATTGCTTTTAATTATATCAAAGTGTCATTTTAACTAGAAAAAGCATATTTTGTTTAGCCTGGCACGATTTTGTAGTTAAGTAATTTCAATTAAAAATATAATAAAATACAGTAAAATAACACCACATGAATGGCATAATATTAATATGAACATACTCGATTCAAAAAATTCACTAAGAGACGCACGTTGCCTTCGAGTTAGGGTTGGAAATATATTTTAAAGTAGAATATAATGGTCCTCACAATGCCTGGAATTGTAGGGTTTTCCTTTACTTCGTGAACTAACACGGTCTGCCATTTTGTAGAACCAAATGTAAAAATGAAAACCACACAACTGAGGCATATTGTGTGGATCATTGTCTCTACTTTTAAAACATCTTCTAACCACAATTCGTTCATAACAAACTGCTTTTTTAGCCCAAAGCGCCCAATCTAAGGCAACGTGTTCCTTTAAAGGTGCAGGTTGCCTTCGGATTGAACGCTTTGTGCTTTAAAAGGCTTAGGCCAAGTTCGTACAACGACCTTTTGTCGACTTGCGGCTGATTTTAACTGGTACTCATGCTCAAAAACATTGCCCGGTAGGCTACGAGGCAATATCAGCCTCTTGCGCGAACTTGGGCTTAGAAGGCCGGGTCCGACATCATTCCTTTTGTGTCATCCAAAATACCTCAAGTTGGAAGTCAACAACAGTTCACCCATGTCACAATTAGGCAACGTTTTTTACACTTCCCCCTTTTTGGGGCTCTGTCTAATATAGAATATTTTAATGGCCTACGAGATATTAATGAGGTCGACGCTCTGTTTTCTCCCTATTTTGGGGTGCACCCATAGTCCTTGATTTGTTTTCTTCATATTTGCCGAGAGGGGTAGGGAAATTTTTCAAGATTGATGCTCGGACGTTCACTGCTGTAGGGGTGTTTTTATTTGGAGGGAGAATAAATCTCTCCGGGCCTTGGGACCTCATATTAAATTGAGCAGGGGATAAAAGTTCAAGAGTCAATGGATATTTTTCCCTTTACTGTAAAAAGCTGTGAGACTTCTGAGTATTTTATTTTTTATTTTTGAATATTTAGCATTTTGCACTGTATGCTATGTGAATTTATTTAGTGGGGTGCACCCTTACTCAGTATAGCCATTTGGTTGAGAAATTTCGAGCTTAATTGAAATATGGTATGGATAGATTTCGGAGCATTTTCTCCAGTCAATTCTGACTCGGGACGATTTTGGTGTAGTGTTCTTGTTGAGAGGTTAAAGATCAACTTGAACGAAAACGGCAACAGGTGATCTTTGCTGAAATTCATTGAAAGTGTTTTAAAATCGATAAGGAAACCGAGTTCACATGGGATTAAACATTATTTTAATTGTAAGAAAAACAATCATTTTAAACACCCTTCTCTTGTGCTTTTTAGAAAGATTCGCGAAAAGCTCCGATACGTCATCACTCATGTTACGTCATTTGTGGGAGCTCCGTTTTGTATAGCCGCTTTGTTGCAACATGGAGGTATAACAACGAAACCTCCCACAAATGACGTCAAAGTATTGTCATTTTGACGCACGCCGTCAACGGCAGAAGTGTAGCTAGTTTTTCAAAACCTTGAGGTTGGGGCCTAATTTTTTGATCGATAATTACGAAAAATTGAGACGTGCCAAATTATCGAAATTACAATTAAATGATAAACAAATGCATTATAAACATGTTAAAATAGCATGCCCGTTAACAAGTTTTCGTTCAAGTAGCTGTTTAAAGGTGGGGTTCTAGTTTGGTAACTAGGCCCTACTCGAATCATTCTTGACCATAAACAACTTACTTGGTAAGACGCACTCTGCAGTTGCTTATAATTATAAACTATTTTGAGAAAGGATTCCCTTCGAAGTATGTTTTTCACCTGAAAACATTTGAATCTGAGAGACGATTCATGCATGAATCGTTTCTCATATTAAGTGGGGGTTGATATGTCCGTTCGTGAATGCTGGGGCCAGAGATGCGGTTAATAACCCATGCGTGTCACCTCGCTAAACGTGGATGAAATCGACGTTCTTGTGAAAATACCGTGAGAGTTTTTTGCTATTTTCTCAGCAAGGAGACATTGTATTCAGCTGGAACTTTCACAGGTGACTTCTATTGTTTCTTTCTTGCTAATTTTTCCAATAAATCAGCATTACGTTGACAAAAACCAAACAATGAACCTACCTTTAACTAAGCCCCTTTTCCTTGTGTTTATAAAGTGCTGGATATTATCCCGCATTTTGGCCACTAAAACAATAAATATGACTACACACCATGTCATTTTGTGCAAAAACAAAACAATCCAAACTATTTTACTTCTAGCAAATTTGAATTCAAAAGTTTCTCCAACTGGTTAACTAAATAAGGCACTCTTCAAGTTCCATTACTCGGCAGTCATCATGAGAGGAAAGATACACCGCACGTTTCTTGGAGAGGCGTTGAACCAACCAAACAGACCCGAAGATGATGATCACGTGGGACAACACTGCCATGAGTTTTTATT
>JAJGQC010000463.1:0-18257 GCA_021014325.1 Plazaster borealis
ACCTGGCCTGGCCTGGCCTGGCCTGGCCTGGCCCTGGCCTGGCCTGGCCTGGCCTGGCCCTGGCCTGGCCTGGCCCTGGCCTGGCCTGGCCCTGAGCCTGGCCTGGCCTGGCCTGGCCTGGCCTGGCCTGGCCCTGGCCTGGCCTGACCTGGCCTGGCCCTGGCTGGTTTCAGCCCTGGCCTAGCCCTGGCCCTGGCCCTGGCCTGGCCTGTTACTGGCCTGGCCCTGGCCTGGCCTGGCCTGGCCTGGCCCTCGGCCTGGCCCTGGCCTGGCCTGGCCTGGCCTGGCCTGGCCTGGCCTGGCCTGGCCTGGCCTGGCCTGAGCCTGGCCTGGCCTTCTGGCCCTGGGCCCTGGCCTGGCCTGGCCTGGCCTGGCCTGGCCCCTGAGCTGGGCTGGCCCTGGCTGGCTGCACAAGCCTGGCCTGGCCTGGCCTGTTTTTATTTTTGGCCTGCCTAGGCCTGGCCTGAGCCCCTGGCCTGGCCTGGCCTGGCCTGGCCTGGCCTGGCCTGGCCTGGCCTATTTCTGGCCTGGCCTGGCCTGGCCTGGCCTGGCCTGGCCTGGCCTGGCCTGAGGCCTGGCCTGGCCTGGCCTGGCCTAGCCTGGCCTGGCCTGGCCTGGCCTGGCCTGGCCTGGCCTGGCCTGGCCCTGGCCTCTGGCCTGGCCTGGCCTAGCCTGGCCCCTAACCTAAGCCCTTTAGCCTGGCCTGGCCTGGCCCTGGCCTGGCTTCTTCTTCTTTAGCCTGGCCTGGCCCTGGCCTGGCCCTGGCCTGGCCTGGCCTGGCCCTGGCCTGGCCTGGCCTGGCCCACAACCTGGCCTGGCCTGGCCTGGCCTGGCCTGGCCTGGCCTGGCCTGGCCCTGGCCTGGCCTGGCCTGGCCTGAGCCTGGCCTGGCCTGGCCTGGCCTGGCCTGGCCTGGCCTGGCCCTGGCCTGGCCTGGCCTGGCCCTGGCCTGGCCTGGCCTGGCCTGGCCTGGCCCTGGCCTAGCCTGGCCTGGCCTGGCCTGGCCTAGCCTGGCCTGGCCTGGCCCTGGCCTGCCCTGGCCTGGCCCTGGCCTGGCCTGGCCCTGGCCTGGCCTGGCCTGGCCTGGCCTGGCCTGGCCTGGCCTGGCCTGGCCTGGCCTGGCCTAGCCTGGCCTGGCCCACTTTGGCCTGGCTATTTTCTAGCCTCTTTCTTTGCTTCTTCTTTGGCCTGGCCTGGCCTGGCCTGGCCTAGCCTGGCCCTGGCCTGGCCTGGCCTGGCCTGGCCTGGCCTGGCCCTGGCCTGGCCTATTTTTATGGCCTGGCCTGGCCTGGCCTGGCCTGGCCTGGCCTGGCCTGGCCTGGCCTGGCCTGGCCTGGCCCTGGCCTGGCCTGGCCTGGCCTGGCCTGGCCTGGCCTGGCCTGGCCTGGCCTGGCCTGGCCTATTTTACTGGCCTGGCCCTGTTTTCAGGCCTGGCCTGGCCCTGGCCTGGCCTGGCCTGGCACAACCCTGGCCTGGCCTGGCCTGGCTATTTGTTACTGGCCCCTCTTGGCCTGGCCTGGCCTGAGCCTGGCCTGGCCTATTTTCTGGCCTGGCCTGGCCTGGCCTGGCCTGGCCTGGCCTGGCCTGGCCTGGCCTAGCCTGGCCTGGCCTGGCCTGGCCCTGGCCTGGCCTGGCCTGGCCTGGCCTGGCCTGGCCTGGCCTGGCCTGGCCTGGCCTGGCCCTGGCCTGGCCTGGCCTGGCCTGGCCTGGCCTGGCCCTAGCCTGGCCTGGCCTGGCCTGGCCTGGCCCTGGCCTAGCCCCACAACCCTAACCCTAACCTAACCTGGCCTGGCCTGGCCCTGGCCTGGCCTGGCACAGCCTGGCCTGGCCCACAACCCTGGCCTGGCCCTGGCCTGGCCTGGCCTGGCCTGGCCTGGCCTGGCCTGGCCTGGCCTGGCCTGGCCCTGGCCTGGCCTGGCCTGGCCTGGCCTGGCCCTGGCCTGGCCTGGCCTGGCCTGGCCCTGGCCTGGCCTGGCCTGGCCTGGCCTGTAACCACTTTCTTCTTCTTCTTCAACCTGGCCTGGCCTGGCCTGGCCTGGCCTGGCCTGGCCTGGCCTGGCCTGGCATTTCATTTTAATTTTATTTCTGACCTATTTTTATTTCTTCCTGACCTGGCCCTGGCCTGGCCTAGGCCTGGCCCTGGCCTGGCCTGGCCTGGCCTGGCTGGCCTGGCTATTTTCTTTATTTTTATTTTATTTTCTGGCCTGGCCTGGCCTGGCCTGGCCTGGCCTGGCCTGGCCTAGCTGGCCTGGCCCTGGCCTGGCCCTGGCCCTGGCCTGGCCTGGCCTGGCCTGGCCCTGGCCTGGCCTGGCCTGGCCTGGCCTGGCCCTAACTTCTTTGGCCTGGCCTGGCCTGGCCTGGCTTCAGCCTGGCCTGGCCTGGCCTGGCCTGGCCTGGCTCTTACAACACAACCACAACCTGGCCTGGCCTGGCCTGGCCTGGCCTGGCCTGGCCTGGCCTGGCCTGGCTGGCCTGGCCTGGCCTGGCCTGGCCTGGCCTGGCCTGGCCTGGCCTGGCCCTGGCCTGGCCTGGCCTGGCCTGGCCCTATTTGGCCTGGCCTGGCCTGGCCTGGCCCTGGCCTGGCCTGGCCTGGCCTATTTTGGCCTGGCCCTGGCCTGGCCTGGCCCTGGCCTGGCCTGGCTGATTTGGCCCTGGCCACAACCTGGCCTGGCCTGGCCTGGCCTGGCCTGGCCTGGCCTGGCCCTGGCCTGGCCTGGCCTGGCCTGGCCTGGCCTGGCCTGGCCTGGCCCTGGCTGGCCTGGCCTGGCCTGGCCTGGCCTGGCCTGAAAAAGAAAGAGAAAGAGGCGAGAGAGAGGCAGAGGAGAGGCTGCCTGGCCTGGCCCTGGCCTGGCCTGGCCTGGCCTGGCCCTGGCCTGGCCTGGCCTGGCCTGGCCCTGGCTGGCCTGGCCTGGCCTGGCCTGGCCCTGGCCTGGCCTGGCTGGCCACAGCTGGCCCTGGCCTGGCCTGGCCTGGCCTGGCCCTGGCTATTTTCAGCCTGGCCTGTTACCTCAGCCTGTTTGGCCACTGTTACCTGGCCTAGCCTGGCCCTAGCCTGGCCTGGCTGACCACTGTTCTCAGCCTGGCCTGGCCCTGGCCCTGGCTGGCCTGGCCTGGCCTGGCCTGGCCTGGCCTGGCCTGGCCTGGCCTGGCCTGAGCCTGGCCCTATTTCGGCCTGGCCTGGCCTAATACAAGCCTGTTACCTGGCCTCAGCCTGTCCTCTTCCTGGCCTGGCCTGGCCTGGCCTGGCCTGGCCTGGCCCTGGCCTGGCCTGGCCTGGCCTGGCCCTGAGCTGGCCTGGCCTGGCCTGGCCCTGGCCTGGCCTGGCCTGGCCTGGCCTGTTTACCTGACCTGGCCTGTTCCCTGTCCTGGCCTAGGCCCTGGCCTGAGCCCTGACCTGGCCTGGCCTAGGCCTGGCCTGAGCCCCTGGCCTGGCCCTGGCCTGGCCCTGGCACTGGCCTGGCCTGGCTATTTTCAGCCTGGCCTGGCCTGACTATTTCCTGGCCTGGCCTGGCCTGGCCTGGCCTGTGGCCTGGCCTGGCCTGGCCTGGCCTGGCCTGGCCTGGCCTGGCCTGGCCTGGCCTGGCCTGGCCTGGCCTGGCCTGGCCTGGCCTGGCCTGTTTCTGGCTAGCCCTGGCCTGGCCTGGCCTGGCCTGGCCTGGCCTGGCCTGGCCCTGGCCTGGCCTGGCCTGGCCTGGCCCTGGCTGGCCTGCCCTGGCCTGGCCTGGCCTGGCCCCTGGCCTGGCCTGGCCTGGCCCTGGCCTGGCCTCTTCTTTAGCCTGGCCCTGGCCTGGCCCTGGCCCACAACCTGGCCTGTTTCAGCCTGGCCTGGCCTGGCCTGGCCTGGCCTATTTTTGGCCTGGCCTGGCCTGGCCTGGCCCTGGCCTGGCCTGGCCTAATATATTCCTGGCCTGGCCTGGCCTGGCCCTGGCCTGGCCTGGCCTGGCCTGGCCTGGCCTGGCCTGGCCTGGCCTGGCCTGGCCTGGCCTGGCCTGGCCTGGCCTGGGCCTGGCCTGGCCTGGCCCTGGCCTGGCCCTGGCCTGGCCTGGCCTGGCCTGGCCTGGCCTGGCCTGGCCTGGCCTGGCCTGGCCTATTTCGGCCTGGCCTGGCCTGGCCTGGCCTGGCCTGGCCTGGCCTGGCCTGGCCTGGCCCTGGCCTGGCCTGGCCTGGCCTGGCCTGGCCTGGCCTGGCCTGGCCTGGCCTGGCCCTGGCCTGGCCCTATTTCTTGGCCTGGCCTGGCCTGGCCTGGCCTGGCCCTGGCCTGGCCTGGCCTGGCCTGGCCTGGCCTGGCCTGGCCTGGCCTGGCCTGGCCTGGCCTGGCCTGGCCTGGCCATTTTGGCTGGCCCTGGCCTGGCCTGGCCTGGCCTGGCCTGGCCTGGCCTGGCCTGGCCTGGCCCTGGCCTGGCCTGTTTTCAGGCCTGGCCTGGCCTGGCCTGGCCTGGCCTGGCCTGGCCCTGGCCCTGGCCACAACTTCTTAGCCTGGCCCTGGCCTGGCCTGGCCTGGCCACGCTTGGCCTGGCCTGGCCTGGCCTGGCCTGGCCTGGCCTGGCCTGGCCTGGCCTGGCCTGGCCTGGCCCTGGCCTGGCCTGGCCTGGCCTGGCCTGGCCTGGCCTGGCCTGGCCTGGCCTGGCCTGGCCTGGCCCTGGCCTGGCCTGGCCTGGCCCTGGCCTGGCCTGGCCCTGGCCTGGCCTGGCCTGGCCTGGCCTGGCCTGGCCTGGCCCCTGGCCTGGCCCTGGCCTGGCCTGGCCTGGCCTGGCCTGGCCTGGCCTGGCCTGGCCTGGCCTGGCCTGGCCTGGCCTGGCCTGGCCTGGCCTGGCCTGGCCTGGCCTGGCCTGGCCTGGCCTGGCCTGGCCTGGCCTGGCCTGGCCTGGCCTGGCCCTGGCCTGGCCTGGCCTGGCCCTAGCCTGGCCTGGCCTGGCCTGGCCTGGCTGGCCTGGCCTGGCCCTGGCCTGGCCTGGCCTGGCCTGGCCTGGCTGGCTGGCCTGGCCCTGGCCCTGGCCTGGCCCTGGCCTGGCCTGGCCTGGCCTGGCCCTGGCCCTGGCCTGGCCTGGCCTGGCCTGGCCTGGCCTGGCCTGGCCTGGCCTGGCCTGGCCCTGGCCTGGCCTGGCCTGGCCTGGCCTGGCCTGGCCTGGCCTGGCCTGGCCCTGGCCTGGCCTGGCCTGGCCTGGCCTGGCCTGGCCTGGCCTGGCCTGGCCCTGGCCTGGCCTGGCCCTGGCCTGGCCTGGCCTGGCCTGGCCTGGCCCTGGCCTGGCTGGCCCTGGCCCCTGGCCTGGCCTGGCCTGGCCTGGCCTGGCTGGCTGGCCTGGCCCTGGCCTGGCCTGGCCTGGCCTGGCCTGGCCTGGCCTGGCCTGGCCTGGCCTGGCCTGGCCTGGCCTGGCCTGGCCTGGCCTGGCCTGGCCTGGCCTGGCCTGGCCTGGCCTGGCCTGGCCTGGCCTGGCCTGGCCTGGCCTGGCCTGGCCTGGCCTGGCCTGGCCTGGCCTGGCCTGGCCCTGGCCTGGCCTGGCCTGGCCTGGCCTGGCCCTGGCCTGGCACAGCCTGGCCTGGCCCTGGCCTGGCCTGGCCTGGCCTGGCCTGGCCCTGGCCTGGCCCTGGCCTGGCCTGGCCTGGCCTGGCCTGGCCCTGGCCTGGCCTGGCCTGGCCTGGCCTGGCCTGGCCTGGCCTGGCCTGGCCTGGCCTGGCCTGGCCCTGGCCTGGCCTGGCCTGGCCTGGCCTGGCCTGGCCTGGCCTGGCCCCTGGCCTGGCCTGGCCCTGGCCCTGGCCTGGCCCTGGCCTGGCCTGGCCTGGCCTGGCCTGGCCTGGCCTGGCCTGGCCTGGCCTGGCCTGGCCTGGCCTGGCCTGGCCTGGCCTAGCCTGGCCTGGCCTGGCCTGGCCTGGCCTGGCCTGGCCTGGCCCTGGCCTGGCCTGGCCTGGCCTGGCCTGGCCTGGCCTGGCCTGGCCCTGGCCTGGCCCTGGCCTGGCCCTGGCCTGGCCTGGCCTGGCCTGGCCCTGGCCTGGCCTGGCCTGGCCTGGCCTGGCCTGGCCTGGCCTGGCCTGGCCTGGCCTGGCCTGGCCTGGCCTGGCCTGGCCTGGCCTGGCCTGGCCTGGCCTGGCCTGGCCTGGCCTGGCCTGGCCTGGCCTGGCCTGGCCTGGCCTGGCCTGGCCCTGGCCTGGCCTGGCCTGGCCTGGCCTGGCCTGGCCTGGCCTGGCCTGGCCTGGCCTGGCCCTGGCCTGGCCTGGCTGGCCTGGCCTGGCCTGGCCTGGCCTGGCCCTGGCCTGGCCTGGCCTGGCCTGGCCTGGCCTGGCCTGGCCTGGCCTGGCCTGGCCTGAGCCTGGCCTGGCCTGGCCTGGCCTGGCCTGGCCTGGCCTGGCCTGGCCTGGCCTGGCCTGGCCCCTGGCCTGGCCTGGCCTGGCCTGGCCTGGCCTGGCCTGGCCTGGCCTGGCCTGGCCTGGCCTGGCCTGGCCTGGCCTGGCCTGGCCTGGCCTCCTGGCCTGGCCTGGCCCTGGCCTGGCCTGGCCTGGCCTGGCCTGGCCCTGGCCTGGCCTGGCCTGGCCTGGCCCTGGCCTGGCCTGGCCTGGCCTAGCCTGGCCTGGCCTGGCCCTGGCCTGGCCTGGCCTGGCCTGGCCTGGCCCTGGCCTGGCCTGGCCCTGGCCTGGCCTGGCCCTGGCCTGGCCTGGCCCTGGCCTGGCCTGGCCTGGCCTGGCCTGGCCTGGCCTGGCCTGGCCTGGCCTGGCCTGGCCTGGCCTGGCCTGGCCTGGCCTGGCCTGGCTGGCCTGGCCTGGCCTGGCCTGGCCCTGGCCTGGCCTGGCCTGGCCTGGCCTGGCCCTGGCCTGGCCTGGCCTGGCCTGGCCTGGCCTGGCCTGGCCTGGCCTGGCCTGGCCTGGCCTGGCCTGGCCTGGCCTGGCCCTGGCCCTGGCCTGGCCTGGCCTGGCCTGGCCTGGCCTGGCCTGGCCTGGCCTGGCCTGGCCTGGCCTGGCCTGGCCTGGCCCTGGCCTGGCCTGGCCTAGCCTGGCCTGGCCCTGGCCCTGGCCCTGGCCTGGCCCTGGCCTGGCCTGGCCTGGCCTGGCCTGGCCCTGGCCTGGCCTGGCCTGGCCTGGCCTGGCCTGGCCTGGCCTGGCCTGGCCTGGCCTGGCCTGGCCTGGCCTGGCCCTGGCCTGGCCTGGCCTGGCCTGGCCTGGCCTGGCCTGGCCTGGCCTGGCCCTGGCCTGGCCTGGCCTGGCCTGGCCTGGCCTGGCCCTGGCCTGGCCTGGCCTGGCCTGGCCTGGCCCTGGCCTGGCCCTGGCCTGGCCTGGCCTGGCCTGGCCTGGCCCTGGCCTGGCCTGGCCTGGCCTGGCCTGGCCTGGCCTGGCCTGGCCTGGCCTGGCCTGGCCTGGCCCTGGCCTGGCCTGGCCCTGGCCTGGCCTGGCCTGGCCTGGCCTGGCCTGGCCCTGGCCTGGCCTGGCCTGGCCTGGCCTGGCCTGGCCTGGCCTGGCCTGGCCTGAGCCTGGCCTGGCCTGGCCTGGCCTGGCCCTGGCCTGGCCTGGCCTGGCCTGGCCTGGCCTGGCCTGGCCTGGCCTGGCCTGGCCTGGCCTGGCCTGGCCCTGGCCTGGCCTGGCCTGGCCTGGCCTGGCCTGGCCTGGCCTGGCCTGGCCTGGCCTGGCCTGGCCTGGCCTGGCCTGGCCTGGCCTGGCCTGGCCTGGCCTGGCTGGCCCTGGCCTGGCCTGGCCTGGCCTGGCCTGGCCCTGGCCTGGCCTGGCCTGGCCTGGCCTGGCCTGGCCTGGCCTGGCCTGGCCTGGCCTAGCCTGGCCTGGCCCTGGCCTGGCCTGGCCTGGCCTGGCCTGGCCTGGCCTGGCCTGGCCCTGGCCTGGCCTGGCCTGGCCTGGCCTGGCCTGGCCTAGCCCTGGCCTGGCCTGGCCTGGCCTGGCCTGGCCTGGCCTGGCCTGGCCTGGCCTGGCCTGGCCTGGCCCTGGCCTGGCCTGGCCTGGCCTGGCCTGAGCCTGGCCTGGCCTGGCCTGGCCTGGCCTGGCCTGGCCTGGCCCTGGCCTGGCCTGGCCTGGCCTGGCCTGGCCTGGCCTGGCCTGGCCTGGCCTGGCCTGAGCCTGGCCTGGCCCTGGCCTGGCCTGGCCTGGCCCTGGCCTGGCCTGGCCTGGCCTGGCCTGGCCTGGCCTGGCCCTGGCCCTGGCCTGGCCTGGCCTGGCCTGGCCTGGCCTGGCCTGGCCTGGCCCTGGCCCTGGCCTGGCCTGGCCTGGCCTGGCCTGGCCTGGCCTGGCCTGGCCTGGCCTGGCCTGGCCCTGGCCTGGCCTGGCCTGGCCCTGGCCTGGCCTGGCCTGGCCTGGCCTGGCCTGGCCTGGCCTGGCCTGGCCTGGCCTGGCCTGGCCTGGCCTGGCCTGGCCTGGCCTGGCCTGGCCTGGCCTGGCCTGGCCTGGCCCCTGGCCTGGCCTGGCCTGGCCTGGCCTGGCCTGGCCTGGCCTGGCCTGGCCTGGCCTGGCCTGGCCTGGCCTGGCCTGGCCTGGCCTGGCCTGGCCTGGCCTGGCCCTGGCCTGGCCTGGCCTGGCCCTGGCCTGGCCTGGCCTGGCCTGGCCTGGCCTGGCCTGGCCCTGGCCTGGCCTGGCCTGGCCTGGCCTGGCCTGGCCCTGGCCTGGCCTGGCCTGGCCTGGCCTGGCCTGGCCTGGCCTGGCCTGGCCTGGCCTGGCCTGGCCTGGCCTGGCCTGGCCCTGGCCTGGCCCTGGCCTGGCCTGGCCTGGCCTGGCCTGGCCTGGCCTGGCCCTGGCCTGGCCTGAGCTGGCCTGGCCTGGCCTGGCCTGGCCTGGCCTGGCCTGGCCTGGCCTGGCCTGGCCTGGCCTGGCCTGGCCTGGCCTGGCCTGGCCTGGCCTGGCCTGGCCTGGCCTGGCCTGGCCTGGCCTGGCCTGGCCTGGCCTGGCCTGGCCTGGCCTGGCCTGGCCTGGCCTGGCCCTGGCCTGGCCTGGCCTGGCCTGGCCTGGCCCTGGCCCTGGCCTGGCCTGGCCTGGCCTGGCCTGGCCTGGCCTGGCCTGGCCTGGCCTGGCCTGGCCTGGCCTGGCCCTGGCCTGGCCTGGCCTGGCCTGGCCTGGCCTGGCCTGGCCTGGCCTGGCCTGGCCTGGCCCTGGCCTGGCCCTGGCCTGGCCTGGCCTGGCCTGGCCTGGCCTGGCCCTGGCCTGGCCTGGCCTGGCCTGGCCTGGCCTGGCCTGGCCTGGCCCTGGCCTGGCCTGGCCTGGCCTGGCCTGGCCCTGGCCTGGCCTGGCCTGGCCTGGCCTGGCCTGGCCTGGCCTGGCCTGGCCTGGCCCTGGCCTGGCCTGGCCTGGCCTGGCCTGGCCTGGCCTGGCCTGGCCTGGCCTGGCCTGGCCTGGCCTGGCCTGGCCTGGCCTGGCCTGGCCCTGGCCCTGGCCCTGGCCTGGCCTGGCCTGGCCTGGCCTGGCCTGGCCTGGCCTGGCCCTGGCCTGGCCTGGCCTGGCCTGGCCCTGGCCCTGGCCTGGCCTGGCCTGGCCCTGGCCTGGCCTGGCCTGGCCTGGCCCCTGGCCTGGCCTGGCCCTGGCCTGGCCTGGCCTGGCCTGGCCTGGCCTGGCCTGGCCTGGCCTGGCCTGGCCTGGCCTGGCCCTGGCCTGGCCTGGCCTGGCCTGGCCTGGCCTGGCCTGGCCTGGCCTGGCCCTGGCCTGGCCTGGCCCTGGCCTGGCCTGGCCTGGCCTGGCCTGGCCTGGCCCTGGCCTGGCCTGGCCTGGCCTGGCCTGGCCTGGCCTGGCCTGGCCTGGCCTGGCCTGGCCTGGCCTGGCCTGGCCCTGGCCTGGCCTGGCCTGGCCTGGCCTGGCCCTGGCCTGGCCTGGCCTGGCCTGGCCCTGGCCTGGCCCTGGCCTGGCCTGGCCTGGCCTGGCCTGGCCTGGCCCTGGCCTGGCCTGGCCTGGCCTGGCCTGGCCCTGGCCTGGCCTGGCCTGGCCTGGCCTGGCCTGGCCTGGCCTGGCCTGGCCCTGGCCTGGCCTGGCCTGGCCTGGCCTGGCCTGGCCTGGCCTGGCCCTGGCCTGGCCTGGCCTGGCCTGGCCTGGCCTGGCCTGGCCTGGCCCTGGCCTGGCCTGGCCTGGCCTGGCCTGGCCCTGGCCTGGCCTGGCCTGGCCTGGCCTGGCCTGGCCTGGCCTGGCCCTGGCCTGGCCTGGCCTGGCCTGGCCTGGCCTGGCCTGGCCTGGCCTGGCCTGGCCTGGCCCTGGCCTGGCCTGGCCTGGCCTGGCCTGGCCTGGCCTGGCCTGGCCTGGCCTGGCCTGGCCTGGCCTGGCCTGGCCCTGGCCTGGCCTGGCCTGGCCTGGCCCTGGCCTGGCCTGGCCTGGCCTGGCCTGGCCTGGCCTGGCCTGGCCTGGCCTGGCCCTGGCCCTGGCCCTGGCCTGGCCTGGCTGTGGCTGGCCTGGCCTGGCCTGGCCTGGCCTGGCCTGGCCTGGCCTGGCCCTGGCCTGGCCTGGCCTGGCCTGGCCTGGCCTGGCCTGGCCTGGCCTGGCCTGGCCTGGCCTGGCCCTGGCCTGGCCCTGGCCCTGGCCTGGCCTGGCCTGGCCTGGCCTGGCCTGGCCTGGCCTGGCCCTGGCCTGGCCTGGCCTGGCCTGGCCTGGCCTGGCCTGGCCTGGCCTGGCCTGGCCTGGCCTGGCCTGGCCTGGCCCTGGCCTGGCCTGGCCTGGCCTGGCCTGGCCTGGCCTGGCCTGGCCTGGCCTGGCCTGGCCTGGCCTGGCCTGGCCCTGGCCTGGCCCTGGCCCTGGCCCTGGCCTGGCCTGGCCTGGCCTGGCCCTGGCCTGGCCTGGCCTGGCCTGGCCTGGCCTGGCCTGGCCTGGCCTGGCCTGGCCTGGCCCTGGCCTGGCCCTGGCCCTGGCCTGGCCTGGCCTGGCCTGGCCTGGCCTGGCCTGGCCTGGGCCTGGCCTGGCCTGGCCTGGCCTGGCCTGGCCTGGCCTGGCCTGGCCTGGCCTGGCCCTGGCCTGGCCTGGCCTGGCCTGGCCCTGGCCTGGCCTGGCCTGGCCTGGCCTGGCCTGGCCCTGGCCTGGCCCTGGCCTGGCCTGGCCCTGGCCTGGCCTGGCCTGGCCTGGCCTGGCCTGGCCTGGCCTGGCCTGGCCTGGCCTGGCCCTGGCCTGGCCTGGCCTGGCCTGGCCTGGCCTGGCCTGGCCTGGCCTGGCCTGGCCTGGCCTGGCCTGGCCCTGGCCTGGCCTGGCCTGGCCTGGCCCTGGCCTGGCCTGGCCTGGCCTGGCCCTGGCCTGGCCCTGGCCTGGCCTGGCCTGGCCTGGCCTGGCCTGGCCTGGCCTGGCCTGGCCTGGCCTGGCCCTGGCCTGGCCTGGCCTGGCCCTGGCCTGGCCTGGCCTGGCCTGGCCTGGCCTGGCCTGGCTGGCCTGGCCTGGCCTGGCCTGGCCTGGCCTGGCCTGGCCTGGCCTGGCCTGGCCTGGCCTGGCCCTGGCCTGGCCTGGCCTGGCCTGGCCTGGCCTGGCCTGGCCTGGCCTGGCCTGGCCTGGCCTGGCCTGGCCCTGGCCTGGCCTGGCCTGGCCTGGCCTGGCCTGGCTGGCCTGGCCTGGCCTGGCCTGGCCTGGCCTGGCCTGGCCTGGCCTGGCCTGGCCTGGCCTGGCCTGGCCTGGCCCTGGCCTGGCCTATTTGGCCTGGCCTGGCCTGGCCTGGCCTGGCCTGGCCTGGCCTGGCCTGGCCTGGCCTGGCCTGGCCTGGCCTGGCCTGGCCTGGCCCTGGCCTGGCCTGGCCTGGCCTGGCTGGCCTGGCCTGGCCTGGCCTGGCCTGGCCTGGCCTGGCCTGGCCTGGCCTGGCCTGGCCTAGCCTGGCCCTGGCCTGGCCTGGCCTGGCCTGGCCCTGGCCTGGCCTGGCCTGGCCCTGGCCTGGCCTGGCCTGCCTGGCCTGGCCTGGCCTGGCCTGGCCTGGCCTGGCCTGGCCCTGGCCTGGCCCTGGCCTGGCCTGGCCTGGCCTGGCCTGGCCTGGCCTGGCCTGGCCCTGGCCTGGCCCTGGCCTGGCCTGGCCTGGCCTGGCCTGGCCTGGCCCTGGCCTGGCCTGGCCTGGCCTGGCCTGGCCTGGCCTGGCCTGGCCCTGGCCTGGCCTGGCCTGGCCTGGCCTGGCCTGGCCTGGCCTGGCCTGGCCTGGCCTGGCCTGGCCTGGCCTGGCCTGGCCTGGCCTGGCCTGGCCTGGCCTGGCCTGGCCTGGCCTGGCCTGGCCTGGCCTGGCCTGGCCTGGCTGGCTGGCCTGGCCTGGCCTGGCCTGGCCTGGCCCTGGCCTGGCCTGGCCTGGCCTGGCCTGGCCTGGCCTGGCCTGGCCTGGCCCTGGCCTGGCCTGGCCTGGCCCTGGCCTGGCCTGGCCTGGCCTGGCCTGGCCTGGCCTGGCCTGGCCTGGCCTGGCCTGGCCTGGCCCTGGCCCTGGCCTGGCCTGGCCTGGCCTGGCCTGGCCTGGCCTGGCTGGCCTGGCCTGGCCTGGCCTGGCCTGGCCCTGGCCTGGCCTGGCCTGGCCTGGCCTGGCCTGGCCTGGCCTGGCCTGGCCTGGCCCTGGCCTGGCCCTGGCCTGGCCTGGCCTGGCCTGGCCTGGCTGGCCTGGCCTGGCCTGGCCCTGGCCTGGCCTGGCCTGGCCTGGCCTGGCCTGGCCCTGGCCTGGCCTGGCCTGGCCTGGCCCTGGCCTGGCCTGGCCTGGCCTGGCCTGGCCTGGCCTGGCCTGGCCTGGCCTGGCCTGGCCTGGCCTGGCCTGGCCTGGCCTGGCCTGGCCTGGCCTGGCCTGGCCCTGGCCTGGCCTGGCCTGGCCTGGCCTGGCCTGGCCTGGCCTGGCCTGGCCTGGCCTGGCCTGGCCTGGCCTGGCCTGGCCTGGCCTGGCCTGGCCTGGCCACTGGCCTGGCCTGGCCTGGCCTGGCCTGGCCTGGCCTGGCCTGGCCTGGCCTGGCCTGGCCTGGCCTGGCCTGGCCCTGGCCTGGCCCTGGCCTGGCCTGGCCTGGCCTGGCCTGGCCTGGCCTGGCCTGGCCTGGCCTGGCCTGGCCTGGCCTGGCCTGGCCTGGCCTGGCCTGGCCTGGCCTGGCCTGGCCTGGCCTGGCCTGGCCTGGCCTGGCCTGGCCTGGCCCTGGCCTGGCCTGGCCCTGGCCTGGCCTGGCCTGGCCTGGCCTGGCCTGGCCCTGGCCCTGGCCTGGCCTGGCCTGGCCCTGGCCTGGCCTGGCCTGGCCTGGCCTGGCCTGGCCTGGCCTGGCCTGGCCTGGCCCTGGCCTGGCCTGGCCTGGCCTGGCCTGGCCTGGCCTGGCCTGGCCTGGCCTGGCCTGGCCTGGCCTGGCCTGGCCCTGGCCTGGCCTGGCCTGGCCTGGCCTGGCCTGGCCTGGCCTGGCCTGGCCTGGCCTGGCCTGGCCTGGCCTGGCCCTGGCCTGGCCTGGCCTGGCCTGGCCTGGCCTGGCCTGGCCTGGCCTGGCCTGGCCTGGCCTGGCCTGGCCTGGCCTGGCCTGGCCTGGCCTGGCCTGGCCTGGCCTGGCCTGGCCTGGCCTGGCCCCTGGCCTGGCCTGGCCTGGCCTGGCCCTGGCCTGGCCTGGCTGGCCTGGCCTGGCCTGGCCTGGCCTGGCCTGGCCTGGCCTGGCCTGGCCCTGGCCTGGCCTGGCCTGGCCTGGCCTGGCCTGGCCTGGCCTGGCCTGGCCCTGGCCTGGCCTGGCCTGGCCTGGCCTGGCCTGGCCTGGCCTGGCCTGGCCTGGCCTGGCCTGGCCTGGCCTGGCCTGGCCTGGCCTGGCCTGGCCTGGCCTGGCCTGGCCCTGGCCTGGCCTGGCCTGGCCTGGCCTGGCCCTGGCCTGGCCTGGCCTAACCTGGCCTAGCCTGGCCTGGCCTGGCCTGGCCCTGGCCTGGCCTGGCCTGGCCTGGCCTGGCCTGGCCTGGCCTGGCCTGGCCTGGCCTGGCCTGGCCTGGCCTGGCCTGGCCTGGCCTGGCCTGGCCTGGCTGGCTGGCCTGGCCTGGCCTGGCCTGGCCCTGGCCTGGCCTGGCCTGGCCTGGCCTGGCCTGGCCTGGCCTGGCCTGGCCTGGCCTGGCCTGGCCTGGCCTGGCCTGGCCCTGGCCTGGCCTGGCCTGGCCTGGCCTGGCCTGGCCTGGCCTGGCCTGGCCTGGCCTGGCCTGGCCTGGCCTGGCCTGGCCTGGCCTGGCCTGGCCTGGCCTGGCCTGGCCTGGCCTGGCCTGGCCTGGCCTGGCCTGGCCTGGCCTGGCCTGGCCCTGGCCTGGCCCTGGCCCTGGCCTGGCCTGGCCTGGCCTGGCCTGGCCTGGCCTGGCCTGGCCTGGCCTGGCCTGGCCTGGCCTGGCCTGGCCTGGCCTGGCCTGGCCTGGCCTGGCCTGGCCTGGCCTGGCCTGGCCTGGCCTGGCCTGGCCTGGCCTGGCCTGGCCTGGCCTGGCCTGGCCTGGCCTGGCCTGGCCCTGGCCTGGCCTGGCCTGGCCTGGCCTGGCCTGGCCCTGGCCTGGCCTGGCCTGGCCTGGCCTGGCCCTGGCCTGGCCTGGCCTGGCCCTGGCCTGGCCTGGCCTGGCCCTGGCCTGGCCTGGCCCTGGCCTGGCCTGGCCTGGCCTGGCCTGGCCTGGCCTGGCCTGGCCTGGCCTGGCCTGGCCTGGCCTGGCCTGGCCTGGCCTGGCCTGGCCTGGCCTGGCCTGGCCCTGGCCTGGCCTGGCCCTAGCCTGGCCTGGCCTGGCCTGGCCTGGCCCTGGCCTGGCCTGGCCTGGCCTGGCCTGGCTGGCCTGGCCTGGCCTGGCCTGGCCTGGCCCTGGCCTGGCCCCTGGCCTGGCCTGGCCTGGCCTGGCTGGCCTGGCCTGGCCTGGCCTGGCCTGGCCTGGCCTGGCCTGGCCTGGCCTGGCCTGGCCTGGCCTGGCCTGGCCTGGCCTGGCCTGGCCTGGCCTGGCCTGGCCTGGCCTGGCCTGGCCTGGCCTGGCCTGGCCTGGCCTGGCCTGGACCTGGCCCTGGCCTGGCCCTGGCCCTGGCCTGGCCTGGCCTGGCCTGGCCTGGCCTGGCCTGGCCTGGCCTGGCCTGGCCTTGGCCTGGCCTGGCCTGGCCTGGCCTGGCCTGGCCTGGCCTGGCCTGGCCTGGCCTGGCCTGGCCCTGGCCTGGCCTGGCCTGGCCTGGCCTGGCCTGGCCTGGCCTGGCCTGGCCTGGCCTGGCCTAGCCTGGCCTGGCCTGGCCTGGCCTGGCCTGGCCTGGCCTGGCCTGGCCTGGCCTGGCCTGGCCCTGGCCTGGCCTGGCCTGGCCTGGCCCTGGCCTGGCCTGGCCTGGCCTGGCCTGGCCTGGCCTGGCCTGGCCTGGCCCTGGCCTGGCCTGGCCTGGCCCTGGCCTGGCCTGGCCTGGCCTGGCCTGGCCTGGCCTGGCCTGGCCTGGCCCCTGGCCTGGCCCTGGCCCTGGCCTGGCCTGGCCCTGGCCTGGCCTGGCCTGGCCTGGCCTGGCCTGGCCTGGCCTGGCCTGGCCTGGCCTGGCCTGGCCCTGGCCTGGCCTGGCCTGGCCTGGCCTGGCCTGGCCTGGCCTGGCCTGGCCTGGCCTGGCCTGGCCCTGGCCTGGCCTGGCCTGGCCTGGCCTGGCCTGGCACTGGCCTGGCCTGGCCTGGCCTGGCCTGGCCTGGCCTGGCCTGGCCTGGCCTGGCCTGGCCTGGCCTGGCCTGGCCTGGCCTGGCCTGGCCTGGCCTGGCCTGGCCTGGCCCTGGCCCTGGCCTGGCCTGGCCTGGCTGGCCTGGCCTGGCCCTGGCCTGGCCTGGCCTGGCCTGGCCCTGGCCCTGGCCTGGCCTGGCCTGGCCTGGCCTGGCCTGGCCTGGCCTGGCCCTGGCCTGGCCTGGCCTGGCCTGGCCTGGCCTGGCCTGGCCCTGGCCTGGCCTGGCCTGGCCTGGCCCTGGCCTGGCCTGGCCTGGCCTGGCCTGGCCTGGCCTGGCCTGGCCTGGCCTGGCCTGGCCTGGCCTGGCCCTGGCCTGGCCTGGCCTGGCCTGGCCTGGCCTGGCCTGGCCTGAGCCTGGCCTGGCCTGGCCTGGCCTGGCCTGGCCTGGCCTGGCCTGGCCTGGCCTGGCCTGGCCCTGGCCTGGCCTGGCCTGGCCTGGCCTGGCCTGGCCTGGCCTGGCCTGGCCTGGCCTGGCCTGGCCTGGCCTGGCCTGGCCTGGCCTGGCCTGGCCTGGCCTGGCCTGGCCTGGCCTGGCCTGGCCTGGCCTGGCCTGGCTGGCCTGGCCTGGCCTGGCCTGGCCCTGGCCTGGCCTGGCCTGGCCTGGCCTGGCCTGGCCTGGCCTGGCCTGGCCCTGGCCTGGCCTGGCCTGGCCTGGCCTGGCCTGGCCTGGCCTGGCCTGGCCTGGCCTGGCCTGGCCTGGCCTGGCCCTGGCCTGGCCTGGCCTGGCCTGGCCTGGCCTGGCCTGGCCTGGCCTGGCCTGGCCTGGCCTGGCCTGGCCTGGCCTGGCCTGGCCTGGCCTGGCCTCCCTGGCCTGGCCTGGCCTGGCCTGGCCTGGCCTGGCCTGGCCTGGCCTGGCCTGGCCTCCTGGCCTGGCCTGGCCTGGCCTGGCCTGGCCCTGGCCTGGCCTGGCCTGGCCTGGCCTGGCCTGGCCTGGCCTGGCCTGGCCTGGCCTGGCCTGGCCTGGCCTGGCCTGGCCTGGCCTGGCCTGGCCTGGCCTGGCCTGGCCTGGCCTGGCCTGGCCCTGGCCTGGCCTGGCCTGGCCTGGCCTGGCCCTGGCCTGGCCTGGCCTGGCCTGGCCTGGCCTGGCCTGGCCTGGCCTGGCCTGGCCTGGCCTGGCCTGGCCTGGCCTGGCCCTGGCCTGGCCTGGCCTGGCCTGGCCTGGCCCTGGCCTGGCCTGGCCTGGCCTGGCCTGGCCTGGCCTGGCCTGGCCCTGGCCTGGCCTGGCCTGGCCCTGGCCTGGCCTGGCCTGGCCTGGCCTAGCCTAACCCTGGCCTAGCCTGGCCTAGCCCTGGCCCCTGGCCTGTTCCAGCCCTGGCCTAACCTGTTTTGCCTAACCTAGCCTAGCCTAACCTATTTGCCTGGCCTGGCCTAACCTAACCTAACCCTGGCCTGGCCTAGCCTAACCTAACCTAACCTGGCTGGCCTGGCCTGGCCCTGGCCTGGCCTGGCCTGGCCTGGCCTGGCCTGGCCCTGGCCTGGCCTGGCCTGGCCTGGCCTGGCCTGGCCTGGCCTGGCCTGGCCTGGCCTGGCCTGGCCTGGCCCTGGCCTGGCCTGGCCTGGCCTGGCCTGGCCTGGCCTGGCCTGGCCCTGGCCTGGCCCTGGCCTAGCCTGGCCTGGCCCTGGCCTGGCCTGGCCTGGCCTGGCCTGGCCTGGCCTGGCCTGGCCTGGCCTGGCCTGGCCTGGCCTGGCCTAGCCTGGCTAACTTCAAGCCCTGGCCTGGCCCTGGCCTGGCCTGGCCTGGCCTGGCCTGGCCTAACCTAACCCTAGCCTGGCCTGGCCTGGCCTGGCCTAACCTAGCCTGTAACCTGGCCTAACCTAACCCCTAGCCTAACCCTAACCTAGCTGCCTTCTAACCCTACCATCCTGTTAACCTAACCTAACCTAGCCTAGCCTAACCTAACCTAGCCCTGGCCTAACCTAACCTGGCCTGGCCTAGCCTGGCCCTGGCCTGGCCTGGCCTGGCCTGGCCTGGCCTGGCCCTCCTGGCCTGGCCTGGCCTGGCCTGGCCTGGCCTAACCTGGCCTGGCCTGGCCTGGCCTGGCTAACCTGGCCAAAGTGGCCTGGCCTGGCCTGGCCTGGCCTGGCCTGGCCTGGCCTGGCCTGGCCTGGCCTGGCCTGGCCTGGCCTGGCCTGGCCCTGGCCTGGCCTGGCCTGGCCCTGGCCTGGCCTGGCCTGGCCTGGCCTGGCCTGGCCTGGCCTAGCCCTGGCCTGGCCTAGCCTAACCTAGCCCTGGCCTAGCCCTACCTAACCTAACCTAGCCTAACCTAACCTAACCTAACCTAACCTAACCTAACCCTAACCCTAACCCTCTGACTTACATTGTACAAAAGTAATGAATATACTAGACTGCTTAACTTTATGATAACCTATATTTGGTGTTTCTGCACCACACACCACTGTTATTTTAATGTGACATATTTACTCCACCTGTTCAGTAAATTGTTTTGTCACTGAGAGTCTCCAACAATTTATTGGATATCAGATAGGATAGATATACATGTATAGCCCTACCTCCATAGTTTAGCCTAAAGTGAAGAGAGGGTGATCCCTACCCGAAAGAGAAGTAAACAAAAATTATAATGGGAATCAGGTTAGCAAGGAACAAGAAAAAATGCACACTGAAAAAAAAGTGAAGTGGCTTGAAGAATTCACGCAAGAAAGTCTGCCAGTAAAACTGGGGAACAAAGATGTTTCCGCTTTCATTACCAACAAGCTGGGGA
>JAJGQC010000464.1:0-25000 GCA_021014325.1 Plazaster borealis
TGTCTTAAAAGGTGTCAGCCAGAATTTGTGTCCAAGTTTGCTGAAAATTCAAAATCAGGGCAATTGTTCATTTAAAAAAAAAAATTACATGTAAATGAGAGATCAGGCACAGTATCAGAATTATAAGAAAGGTGTTCAAAAGCTGCACAACACATCTCTGGCTAACGTTATGCAGTCTTGGACTTCACATTTTTTCCCATGGGCTACACACCAACTTGTTTCAGTGATTGGGGGAAGGGTGTAGATAATCATGGAGTGGTTTTTCTGTCTCCATGAGATAAAGTATCACCTGTATACCATTCAAGATAACTGTGGTTCACAGGGTGAGGCTCCTAAACCGTCCCATTCGGGGTATACTCATACCCCGATTCAAACCCTACTCTCCCCAATAAGGATATCAGTAGTCCCCAATCTAAAAACTTTGCTTCATGCTTTGTCATAGCAACCGAGGCTGACACTTTCAAACACACTTTTCTCAATAGCCTCATGAAGTATTCATATTTCCTTTTTACAGACAGCGTACCAAGCCTCAACCCTTCACATCAATCAACATGACGGGAAAAAAACCCTCCTCCTTCCCACTGAAGTTTTAGCTAGAAACACGGGATATGCAACATTCACGTCCGATACCTTCCACCATTGTCTTTGTTTCCCCCCCCCCTCTGTCACACGAACATGTAACAATAGCCCATCCAACCCAAGTGGGGTTTACACGGCAAACCAACCCACAAATGCATATAGCGCTATGACTCAGCCATGTACCCAACCCCCCAGTAAGAAGATGAGAAAGAGACGAAAAAGTACGCTCTGATATCCCGGGCACATTAGATAATCAACGTGGGACATATCCCCTTCAAGTCCACAGCACCAAATGCACATAACTCGAGGCAGTGTTTGCCAGCTCATCCGATCCTTAAAAGCTTTTTCAACGCTTGTATGGATTTTGCCCCCGTGCGCTCCCGCGAGGGACTGCCACCTTATAGCCGGGCGTCCGGATCGGCGAGCCAGGCCAGGGGAATTGCGCTCAATAACATTTCCATTGTATAGGCCTATCCTTTTCAGTATCTCTGTTCTTTTTAACTGAAGGAGAGAGGAAACATCTTTCTAGAATCACCCAAGGGTCTGGCAAAGTCAAACTAAAATTGTTTTCTGCTTCTTGGCCGTAAACAGTTCGCCTTCACAGCAATGGTATTGTGTATAAGACTTGGGCACCAGACTGTATCACATTGCATAGGTTGCAATATGCATTCTCACTCAACCACCAATAATATTATTCTTTTGAACACTTCAGTGTAAGTGAAAACAAAATTCATTATTAAAATCCAGTCCAGATTCTTCATCCGGAACAATAAAAATGTTAAATTTGTTTCCCAATTTTCTGAAAAGGCCGGAGGCATATTTTTACAAATCAGAGCGAAAACACAACACATGTTATATGCAAAATCAATCAAAATACACATTGTGGAATAGGTGAAGACTGCTGTTCGCTATGTCCCGTAGACTCTGTGACACAAATTCAACTCAACTCCCTGTACTTTGATAGCCAACTGATATTAGTCACAAAAGTAAAAAAAACCTTAGTATAACTTTAATGTTAAACTTTACCAACACTGAAATGTCACTTTCCCCACCCCCTCCAAGAAACTGAAGTGCTGTCCTTCTTAAGAAGGAAAGATAAATAATTTTGCTTCTGGATCAGAAAAGACTAGATTTTGCACGGATAAATTCATTTTAGTTAAATGTAGGGTCATAGATTGGCGTTTGTCAACGTAATGCTGATTTATAGGCAAAATTATAAAGAAAGATACAATAAAAGTCACATGTGAAAGTTTCAGCTGAATGCTGTCACAGTATTTTCACAAGAACGTTGAATCCATCCACGTTTAGCGAGTTGAAAGCGAGTACCAACCGCATCTCTGGCTGCAGCATTCGCGAATGGACACCAACTCTCAGAAATCTAAGGAACGATTCATGCATGAATCGTTTCTCAGATTCAAATGTTTTTGGGTGAACATTTTTCCAAACCATATTACTTTGAAGGGATTCCTTTCTTTAAAATAGTTTATATCATCAACAGCTGCAGTGCTTCTCACTATATAAGTATGTTTTGATGGTCATTAATTTTTGGAGAATATACCAATCTACAACCCTACCTTTAAATATTTCTTACAAGAACTCTTAATGCGTATTTGGCATTCCCTTATACATGACACACAAACAGTTGGTTGTTTCTATGTATCAGAGTACACTTTTGACATAGTTTTGACAACCCAACACAACCTCTAAAGGATGACTGAAAAACATGATTCCAATCATGCTAGCTAAACCAAACTCAAATCACGACTCTTTGTCTTTGATCCAAGTAAACAATGCCGACGACCAGTTGAAATCAGCGATCCTCATTACAGCAGTAACATCCGACGTCAAGACTACGGCTCTATTCCACACCATTCCCCGGTTGAAAGCACTAAATAAGCCAAGCATATGGTCGATGGTCTGATCAGACACGAAAAAGCTATCATCAGCACTTGTCAAACAGAGCTTTGAGTCAACACACAGTTCCGGGAAGATTTTGCAGAGTAAACATGACAATGTTATCGCAGTACTTTGGGGTTTCTTAAGAAGAAGAAGAGGAAAACAAATGATATAAAATAGATCCATCTAGCCAGAGTGGCTAAGGATGAGATGGCACAGTCCATCCATGGGATGAATTAATGAACTGGCATGCATGGCTTGATGCCTACGGTAAATTCAAACATGCCCGACAATGACTTAATGGCCACTGCCACTTGTAGTTTCTTTCTTTCTACTGGTCACATCAGTTCTCAACCCCCCTTGGTCGGGCACATTAAATAACCCTATAATCACTGGTCGTTCAACGAGCCTTACCCCATGCAACACTGCGCTAAGTGCTTTTGATTCGGCGAGGACGCGGGCCCAGAGTGAGAGGTGGGTCTGTAACTCAAGGGTTGGTGCTAAGCTGTTTTTCAAAATGTTTGCAAACATCAAGGGGTGAGTGGGTGAATCAGTTTGGCGGAGTGTCTGCCCTGATGGCAAGCTGTCATGTAAATAGTGCGTTGGTATGCTTACAATAGACAAGGGCCTCATCGTGCTTGTAGCACACACACTCTGGACACGATGTTGACCTCGCTCATGTCAGTTTGACTGCCGCTGTATCAAGTTTGACTGCCAGTTTGACTGCCGACACTTGATATAACAGGACGGGTCAAAATCTTTGACTTTTAAACCTAAGTAGCCGATAAACTACCTTTTAAACTTGGACTTATTTAAAAGGGTTCTCCCCAGGTTTTTTCAAAACCGTGGGGGATTCTTGGCCAAAATGTTGGAATGTTTGGCTGAAGCACGCTGAATTGAAACAAGTTCTTCGGAATCTTTTCTACTTAGTGTTTTTCTTGGTTTCCAAAGCCCTACTGTGCAATCTGGAGCATTCTATATGGTTTTATGCTTTTTGTGAAACTACCGTATTAAAAAATATATATATATACAAACAATATTATAGTTTGTTTTGTTTTGCATATGGGCTGAAATTTGCACGTATCAGCCTGCTTAATATAGTTTGTGCATAATTTTTGTGGAAGTTCTCGCAATAGACATCTAATATATTTGTTGAGTTCCCAGTACTTCGATAACAATATGGAATGCTGAGTCCTATTAAACCAAAAAGGGGTCTGACTATTTTCTCCTTCCAAGCCTCAGTTTGATTTCATAGATCTGAATGATTAAACAACAAGACGACTGCATCAGGATCAATCCATCGCATTCAGAATTTAACCACTTGGAACAATTTGCACATAATTAAGGTTTATTGTCAAAGACTACATTGGCAGACTGAACATTTTGGTTAAAGGAAAATTTGTATTCATTTTTTGATCATTTTCTTCCTCAGTGTTGCCTTCTACAGTTCTACAAATTAACTTTTCATAGTTTTTTTATTCCCCTTTTCTTAAAGCTATTATTTTCTCACCCTTGTGCATTTTAGTGTGTAATTAATTTGATTTTGAAGAGAAAAATAAAAGACTGAATTTTTTTTTAAACCACAGACAAAAAATTTGTTTAAAAAAAGAAAGATCACTGGAATTCCGGACTCCAATTTGTCATAAATTTTCACAAAAATGAATTTCTGTAAAGTCCAGAATCTCAATCAGCAGATCCAGTTATGAATTTTACCAAGACTCATTAAGAGTAGGGTTCTAGATTGGTTAACACTCCAAAAAATAAATAATCATAAATACTTACTTGGTGAGAAGCACTGCAACGGTTGATAGCATAACTATTTTGAGAAAGGATTCCCTTCGAATAATATGTAATAAGTAATAAGTAATATGGATAAGGTTTTTTCAACGTAATGCTATTTATAGGCAAAGTTATAAAGAAAGAGTCACATGAGAAAGTTTCAGCTGAATACAGCAGGTTTGGATAATTTTTCATCCAAAAACATTTCGAATCTGAGAAACGATTCATGCATGAATCGTTTCTCAGCTGAGGGTTGGTGTCCGTCCACAAATGCTGCGGCCAGAGATGCGGTTGGTACCCGCTGTCACCTTCCTAAACCTTGATGGATTCGACCACAATCTTGTGAAAATACTGTGACAGTTTTTTTGATATTTCTCTGCAAGTAGACAAAGTATCAGGCATGATATTTGGTCCTTGAAAAAAAATAGGAATATTTTATCGAGTACAAGGGCTGACCTACATGTACACATAGTGTATGCTCCAATAAACATTTCAGGCTATTTAATCACAATTTTTCAGACTTTTTCAAGGGCAAAAAAAAGACTAAAGTAGGAAGAATATCATGCCTGCTGTATTCAGCTGAAACTTTCACATGTGACTCTTTCTTTATAACTTTGCCTATAAATAGCATTACGTTGAAAAAACCTAATCTATATGTATGAACCTACCTTTAATAGCAATTAATGTTATTGACAGAACATGTGACTAGTTGCCCACTACTCTTTTGAAAACAAATAAATGAAGAAAGAAATGAAATAATATTGTGGATTTGTTTTTATCTATTTTGTTTTACTACCGTCAGCCTTCAGTGCCTCATGACACCAAATCATCCACCTCGTTTCTAAAGATGGACACAACTAAAATTAGAACAGAATGCATTGAAGTATAGTACGTCCTCAGCAACACCCTTTAGCAACAGTCGTAGCCGTAGATGTAGCTGCCGATTCGGATACGGCCTAACAGATAGACACAACTAATATCAGGACAGAATAAGGCCATATCCGAATTGGCAGCTACAGCTAGATTTTAGCGTCATCATGCGTTGAAGTATAGTACGTCCTCAGCAACACCCTTATAGCAACAGTCGTAGCTGTAGATGTAGCCATCAATTCGGATAGGGCCTAACAGATAGACACAACTAATATCAGGACAGAATAAGGCCATATCCAAATTGGTGGCTACAGCTAGATTTTAGCGTCATCATGCGTTGAAGTATAGTACGTCCTCAGCAACACCCTTATAGCAACAGTCGTAGCTGTAGATGTAGCCATCAATTCGGATAGGGCCTAACAGATAGACACAACTAATATCAGGACAGAATAAGGCCATCACAAGTGAGTGTTGCGAGACATTCGTCTACGGCGGATGTGGGGGAAACGGCAACAGGTTTGATACAGAAGACGAATGTAAAGAAAAGTGCGATTAGGCCTGTCTCTGTCACGGTCATCTTGTTTTCATCCGTATGGCGGCTGCAGCTAGATTTCAATGTCATCATGCATTAGTATAGACGATGTGACCTCTGTTTACATTCAAACCGCCCTCTGTTGACAAAAGTCATGTTTCCGCCAGGCAAGAAGACGCGTACTCATGGTTACATTGCATGTCCTTTATAGCTGGCTGTCAGTACACAAAGGTTTTGCCCGGCGACATGCGCGCGCATCATGTTATGACTTTCGAATGACGTCAGAGGTCACATCGTCTATAGTACGTCCTCAGCAACACCCTTATAGCATTTCTATGCTTATAGCAACAGTCGTAGCCATAGATGTAGCCACCAATTCAGGTACGGTCTCACAAGCAGTATACAAACCCTTCTCAGTTGACGTCACTATTTTATCTCTCACCATGATGGCATACTTACACGCACATGTCATGCACACACAATACTAGATCAAACACAAACACAAACATGAGCTGCAAAGCTCAACGCTGGATGGTACATATCCTACATGTGCGCAGTACTCCAGCATGGCAGTCCTCCTGCATTGCTGTACAAATGTGAAATCAGTGTGGTGGGTCTATTGCCCTTTTTGTACTACATGTATGTGCAAATAAACGAATTCAGCATACACATCAGCGTTCTCCCTCAACAGTGGTCCGCTGGCCAAACGCCAGTTAAAACACCTGAGGACCAGTCGGAATTCACTCCAAGTGGTCCGGCTAACTAGCTCAGTGTTGAAAAGCTTCCCTATTTCATTTGAAAAACTAGTGACAAAGCTGACGGGCTAGTGAAATGACAAGCTAACTGGTCCTGCTGGCCAGTCACTAAACAAGGTAAAGGCAAACCCTGCACATGTAAAAGAAACCTTCCACAAAATACCACAGTGTTATTGAGGATTTTTCAGACAGAGTTTGAAAGAAGCGAGAACAGAAAAAAAAGACAAGGACAAAAACAACGCTGAAGGTGTTTAATAACCGCAGTATGTTATGACCTAGTACTGTCACTTTGTTAGACCTTAGAGCTCTATGGTTGCACAAGGCCACATTCATTCCATTTAATCATCCCCAATTCAGCTTTAATATCGTGCCATTTATCATAAATTACAGCTAGTTTACCGATCTACCGGTGGCAGCCATTTATATTACAATTTCTTTGTCGCTCTTTTCTTATTTCTTTGTTGATGATGTCCACGGTGTCGGAGAGCATATTGATTTTCTGTCTTTATCCAATATGGAGGATCCATGTAGAGGTTGGGCCCTTGTCAGCGTCATGCTGATTTACAGGTATGATTATCAAGAAGGTACAATAAAAGTCACCAGTGAAAGTTTCAGTAAAATACAGCGTCGACTTGCTGATAAAACAGGGAAAAACTGTCAAAGAATTGTAATAAAGATCGTCAAATCCATCCATGTTTAGCGAGGTGGCAGCGGGTATTAACCGCATCTCTGGCTGCAGCATTCACAAACGAACACCACAGAAATTTGAATCTCCAAAACTAGCCTGAAGGTGAGTTTTAGAATTTCAATGGAGGCATTTCAGATGAAATAATTTCACAGGATGTTTACTACCATTACCATCTTTAGAACAAGGAGGCTTTCAACCAGAAATTACACAATTTTTGTCAGGGTCGTTACCAAAGTATGAACATACCTTTAATGGATTCTGAAGCAATTTCCATTTTATGGAAACTAAATTTCAAGAGAGGCTCCAAGATAAAATTCAGTTTGTGATACACTCATTTCCAAATAGATTCAGTCCTCATGAAAGTGTGGACAAATTACAAGTCTCTATTCTCACCTTAAAATGTTGTATATTGTCAATTATTTAATAGTCTTTCAGAGCGAAAATTTGAAACATGGCGTCATCAGACGTCAAAAACAAATGGGTCTGTACATTCCCAAAGAGGAATTTCTGCACCAGTCAAAAGGTCAACTTCTCAATGCCATTTTGATTGAATATCATCAAAATTCAGGAATGAACTAAAAATTCTCTGTACAAAAATGATCAGACCATATTATTTGAAAAATTGCACTTGAAGGGTATAAGAAACAATTGCATTTTACACCATTTTAACATGAGGTTGGAGACACAAATTTTCCAAAAAAAATGTGTCCTAAGGACTCTATCTGTTGGAAAATGAGTGGATCACCAAATTGAATTTGACCTTGGAGCCCCTCTTTAAGAATGTGAAGCTTGAGACTATTTTTCATTAATCTGTGTCTGGTTATTGACTTATATTTCCATTCATCCCTTTAAAGTTGTTTTGATCGAGACTGTGAAAGCAATCAAATATTTGCAGTAAATAAGGGAGTCCATTGAGAAAACAAGTGGACTACCGACTGAATGTAAAGTGTGTTGGTACAAATTCCACTTCACAAAAGGGACTTACAAAAAGTCAGCAAATTTCGATGTCATGTGACATTCAACATCATATACAACACACACATATCCTTGGCATTTGATTGGTGGAACAAGCGTCACATGTCATCCATTTTGTTGCCATGTACTTACTGCCTCGACACTCCAAAAATTATTCTTGGATAGGCCCGTCCAATATGGATAGTTATTGGATGCTTCGCAGCGTCATATCCAAAATAATTGAGTTTATTCATATAGGTGTTGCGCAATATAAATGTCCGTTATTATTATTATTATTGTTATTATTATAATTGTTCCCCTACCGTTTGTCCAAATGAGGCAAGGTGGTGTCACGGTGGACAAGATTGGTATCTAAATGTCGTTGTCAATATTGTTTAGAAGGTTTTTTTAATAGAATAAACAGCGTATGGGGTGGACGAGTTTCTGTGTATATTTTGTGTTTATTGTGAACAAATTTCAAACGACCAGGATCTATGAATGCATTTCGCCTTGTGAGATGGAATAGTCCAGATTTCACCTAATGATTATATTCTGCGACAATAACTCAAATGCAGTTTTCTATTAGATACCCAAAATCCATTGACCAATTCAACGCTTATTATGGAATAAGATGATTCAACTTACATCACTGGATCGATCGTGTGAGTTAGGATGTGAGGTACCGTTAGCATCTACAGGTCGGGTGTTTTCGTCACCACTCGGCAACGATCCTCGATGTGGAGAACGATTCTAATGAGAAGAAGAAAAAAAAAGACAAACCTCATTATTTGAAATTATTTTTGATAAGAGAAAGCTTATGCACTCATTAACAGCAAAGCTGAATTCAAACGTTTGCCAGTTCCTATGAGATGTCAAACATTTACCCATGAAAATATAGAATGTCGGACCCGGCGACTTTAAGTCAATACTTTACAACATCATCATTTTTAAAGGTCGTCGTCATAGGTTCATCATTTACCTGGACATGTTGTACATAATTAAACTGACAAAAATATCGTTATAGATTCATGTTGAACAGTAATCCAAAAATAAAATCATCCAAATAATACGCCTCACAATTAACGGTTTGGAATAACCTGAAAGAAAGCCATTAAGCCTGTCACAAGGGACGCTGGATGCACTGTTATAAAAGTACATTGTGAGGTAAAATACCATATTAAAGCTCATACACTCTAGTGCGAATGTGCAATGTCTATATTTATCTACTTGTACTTTTTCATTGGGGGGGATCACACTGAGGAAATTTGTCAACGATGTAATTGTTTTTTATATGTAAATATCTTAATTCTTTAAAAAAATAAACTGCAAAGTTACAAAGTCGCTTCTTTCAGCAAAGTATATTCATCCACCAGAACCAGAGCCAAATTTTATAGAGCTGCTTAACGGCCGATTTTGTGCTTACCGTGCAGTTTCCATTTCATAGCGCTGCTAACCGTAAGCAGGGGATAAGATTTGATGAATGTGAAAATCTGTGAGAGTGGCTTGCTGCCCTGGGTTCCCCCTTATTCTAGACCCTGAACCTCCCAGATGTTACAATTCAGGAGGTTTACAGACTCTGTGCATCACCAGAAATACAACACTACAGGTTTTGGACACAAAATGGACTATTTCTTTCTCCCTTTGGTGACTGCTTTGCTTCTTTCAAGAAAATTTGAAGACTCAGGGGAATTTGAGAAAACCCTGAAATCAGGAAAAATCCTGAGAAATCACACGCCTGAAAAGCATTTTGCTAACCTTCTGGCACTAAACCAGAAAAACGCAAGCCGGCATCCAATTTCTTGCTAACATGTGAAATATGCTTAATTTTTACACTTCTCAAAAACATGCTTTCCACTAAGCAGCGCTTTGAAATTAGCCCCAGGCTGGTGAAACCAGGTTACCAGCCAAATGTGATGTAAATGTACACAGTTAGTAATTGGTTTCCTCACCTAACCCTGCACAGTGGCTGTGTCTAAATCGGCGGCTACGGCTGTTACTAAGGGTGTTGCTATGGGCATCCTATGCTTCAAATCTTGTTCACATGACGATCAAGCTGCAGCCACAGCCCCAAATTCAAACACGGACAACCAGTGAGCTGCTTAGGCAAGCAAACTGCTAAGCACATAAAACACTGCTTAAAAGAATCCACCACCAGCCAAACCATCAGGGTGTGCCCAATGTTGTTTGGCCGGAACCCTGCTGTGTTCTAACTTCGTCAAGCACTTCTTTTTCTTCTCTATCAAAGCCTTCGCTCAAGAGCTCAACAAACAATCCAAGTAAAATATAAATCAATATGAATTTAAACAGCAAGACAAAGACAAAAACTATTTCTGACATCTGAAATGCCTTCCTGAATCTGTTAAGCTAGCTTAATTACCAACCCCGGCCCCAAAGCCAGTCCGTGTCCACCAATGTCAATTCTCCAGATCCCTGCAGGATCATCCAAGTGTTACATGCCTCATGTCACGCGATATTCCGCCACAGGCCCTGCATGCACCAGTAAACTTCCTGGCCTAGCTTATGACTCCAGGTGAGGTAGGGGGGCCCTCAACGCATGCAGTGAGGGGGGGGGGGGCTTTTATAACTGAGTACCTCTAAACATTACGTGTTAAAGGGGATAATACAAAATGGAGTTCTGCAAGACTGGCTCAGGGCAGACAGTTTTCAAGAAACCTAATGTCAAAGTACCCTCGAAAAAAAAGTCCAATGAACTCAATGCTCATGTTCACACACAAAAGAACGGAATGTGCACGAGAAATAAAATGAAACTGTGACAAACTGGTAATTGATTGAACCGTATTGACCCCATTCAAATGACGTCATCTTCACAATAATCTTTGGTTGCACAATGTAGTGCGAATTTTTGGCAACAGGGCATTCACACACTTATTTATAGACTATGCAAGTCTCGCGCATATTTGAACTTCCGGGACCATTGTGGTCCCAACAATATGGAGTTTTAAGTGGGCGGGATTTCGCTCGGCAATATTTTAGTTTACGTAGTTTACGGTCATGAAAATATATATATGATGTTGGGAATGTAATACTAAGTGATAAACAATATGAAAGTAAAACCAGTTCAACAAAATAACAAAGAAAACCTGAGAATAAGTCTTAACCTCTGTATCTGGTTATGGATGCTGCCCAACTGACGGGCATGTTGTCATTAAACCTATGTGATAGACACACACATTCAGGCATGATTGGCAAATGGGGTTTCTAACATTAAGCATCCTCGTCCCAAGTTATAACTTTGTTCAATGTTAGTCTGAACAAATTATTTGTGTTATACAAAAATTGAACAACTTGCTATGGGTATTTTTTTTTTTTTTTTTTTTTTTTTCAAGAATTTTGTATAAATTAAAAGAAGATTTGATTTCATGGAAAATTAAGGTCTTTGTACAAGTTTTTTTCTCGTTTTCAATATGCGCGAGACTTACACAGTCTATTGACTCCTAAAATGGTAAGTGTGGCATAGTCGCCGCATGTGACGTGCATTTAAGGGGTCAATGCATCATTTTAACCAATTCAAAAACTCATGTTGTACCAACCCTTTGAATACTATAACAGGCATGTGAGCGAGTCATGGAAAAAAACGAGGAAAACTTCTTCTTTTTCAGTGTCCGGATTTTGGGCCAGCCCTATTTGTACGTGTCCAGATTTTGGGCCAGCGCTACATTCAGGTACCACACACATGTGAAAGACCATGTGCGCCTAGTCTTGGCTCAAAGTGTTGGCTTTTTAAAACATTTTTTAGTAAAGCGCCCTCTCTTGGTGGAACGGGACGACGACATGGGTAAGTATAATGGGACATAGCGCTCAACGAAAAATGAACAACAACGACTTTAATCAAAGACTAACGCGGAGCATTTTATCGGGTCTAGCCCCCGACTCACATGTCAAAATCAAATCGAGGTTCAAACCCCGGTAAATTTTTCATTGTTCCTTATTTTAAATTTAATAAGTCAGTTTCCCTTGTGGTTTATTACTCAATAATAAACTGTTATAATCTTTAACCTTACAGTTAGTGAGTTTGTTTAGGAGCACCATGAAAATTCACATTTAAGAGTTGTAATTGCTCTGGGGAAAAAACAACTGTGGTCTATACCCCATCATAAATGACAAGTTATGCTGCTTACAAACGATACAACAAAATATTTTTAAAAAACAATGTGGTTTAACCATGTCTTGAATAACAAGTTATGCTGCTTACAAACGATACAACAAAATATTTTTTTTTAAAGAAAAAAAAAGGAAACATTTGAGAGTGAATATTTAATAAGCTCCAAACAAATTAACATTTCAAAATGATTGTGCCCATCAGAGTGAAATTGGACATGGGAGAATGAAATAGGAACCCCCCAAAGGCCTACAACCTTCCCCTCTTTACACAACACCTTTAGGGTACCTTCTGCCTCACCTTATGGCTAGCACTAATCAACTACATTGTAATCATTTGCCGATCTGCTGCGGGCTAACCATGAAAGCATACACCACATTAGCAACGGGTGCAATATGCTGAAAACATTGATCCTCAGCATGATGGGCAACTGTGTCAGAACATACGCGCGTCTAATTCGAAATTACGCCAATGATGCCTGAGGGAGGGCGGTTGGGGATGCAAAGCATCATGGGAAAGATCTTACAATGTTGAATGTGTTTGCATCATGGTACGGATCAGCTATAAATTCAACTTTCAAAGCATCATGGGACAGTCTAAATCTATTTAAATTGTAGGGCATCCTGGGTTAATTCAATTTGCAAAGCATCATGGGAAAGATCTTACAATGTTGAATGTGTTTGCATCATGGTGCGGATCAGCTATAAATTCAACTTGCAAAGCATCATGGGATATAGTCCTATTCTGTGTTTGAATCCTACAATGCATTCTGGGTAACTTTAATTTGCAAAGCATCATGGGAGAGATCTGTTTCTAAAAAACAATTTGCAAAGCTTCAAGGGAAGTATCACTTTTGTGTTCAGGTTCCAAATTTATTGCCTTTCCTTCTTGCCGGCGCTCTGACAACTGAGCTATCTAGCCCTATGTTGGCGGTCTCCCTGTTTTGTGAATATCTTTGTTCCAGGATGCCAGTCAGAAACCTGATGGGACTCACATTATGTTCATTTAATTTACAATTTAAACCCTAACTAACTGTGTTAATGATGTTTAATCTCATTATCATTGTGGCGTGGCTGATGGCCTTGTCATCTGGGTGTGGGTTCCAGTCAGACGCCTTCTGACTGGCATCCCCGAACAAAGACATTGACAAAATAGGGACACCGCCAACATAGGGCCAGATAGCTAAAGTTGGTAGAGTGCCGGCACATTAGGAGTGTGTTTTCGTGGTCGTAACCAATAACTGTTTCGGTTGACTTGGCCATTGGTTAATCACGGGTCAGTGACCAGAACAGTTATTGGTTACAGCCGCGAAAACGCACCCTAGTGTAGCAGTCACAGGTTCAAGTCCCGCATTTGTCAATTTGTCTTTGTTCAACCCAAAATTACATGACGAAAAACCTGATGAAACTCATATTATATTTGTTTAGTTTACAATTAATCACACTTAAAAATAATATTTTAAAAATCACTAATTGCCTGTGTTTGAATCCTACAATGCATTCTGGGTAACTTTAATTTGCAAAGCATCATGGGAAAGATCTGTCTTTAAAAACAATTTGCAAAGCAAAGATGGATTTGGACCCTAACTACATGTATCACTGATCTTTAATCTCATTGCCCTCGTGGCATATCGGGGTCGAGTTCTGACACTTAACCATGAATTGCTTCCCTTCACCTAGGTGTATCAATGGGAACCTGTAAGGTCTGAGACAGTATTATGTTAAAATAACCCTTAGCACTGATACAAGCAGTTTGAGGTGGCGTATCTCCCCAGTAAGTTGATCAAGTTTGTGGATTTGTATAAGTTTGCCTGATGCAGGGAATGCTGTAAAGTGCCTTGATCGAGCTACTAGGATATGTGCGTTATATAACAACCAAGTGAAATAGTTATTCTCAAAAAACCAAAGGCTTATTACAATTTCCCCTTCCAGTTTTCGTTTAGATTACACTGCTCTTGATGTAGGTTTCCGAGTTGTACTATGCTGGTTTGAAAAGTATAGCGTTTGAAATCGTCTAACCAGAAAAAATGTATGCTGCAGACAGGTTGGAAAAGAAGAACATCACATAATGAAAAAAAAAAATAGGTTGCCTTCTGAATTTAACACAATTTAGAATGAAATAGAAAACCGTCATCATCAGACGCTCTCTTCTAAAGTGATGGTTGACCAAACATGACGTGCCTTTGGGTGGTTTATCAGCATCTTACTTTTGTTAGGTGAGAATTCATGGCCTATGTGTCACTTCTCATTGCATTAGCTTTAATGGGGTCCCATGGCATTGCATTCAACCTGTCTAGTTACATTTTGTCCAGAGGTATCAGCAGAACGTCGTAAGGAGGTTTAAGATGGTAACAGAAGACCTTACAGCTGGCTGAGGGAAATAATTAGTCATTCTAGACTCACAGCCTCTTGGTGAATCTCTTGGTGAATCAACAGGAGCACAGGAATCTTCTTATCTTCCACCACAAAGGGAAACCTCCTAATGCTGATGATAAAGTCATCTGGGACCGTATCAAAACTTACTATACTCTGCATTTTTGTTAGGCACCCAAGACAAACCATCAATGCTTTTTTGCATCAGTGGAATTCTTCAAAGGGAAAGGGCAACAAAATAACTATAGGTTTTAGAGGAAACAAAGCAAGTTTTAGAGTCTTCCCTCTCCACCAAAAGAAACCTTTAAATGCTGATAATGAAGTCATATAGGACTTTACAACTTACACAACTCTTAGCCACACCTTTAAAAGATGGAAGAACAGTAAAGTGAACTGGACAAAAAAGACCTTCAATTTTAGCACACATCGGCCATTACAACAACACAGGTGATTTGTGTTGCAGAGCGCGCTCTACAGTTTTCCCAAGGAGAAGTGAATTGTGGGAAAAGGAGCAAGAAGTTTGGGTCCTCACGAAGCACCAGCCAAGCGCACAACCCCCGATTGTTTAAATAATTTCAAATACTGACATTTAAGACATTTTGACAAGGTCACGCATAAAACACAACCCATACTGAAATTGATGCAATATATTACGATGTCTTCCTATAAGGTTGGTGCTTCATTGATTATGGGAAACATACAAGTCTCTTGAGAAATCAAGTAGCCTAAGACTCTTAAATTCTTCACTGGCCGCAAGAAAAACCTTTCAATTTCAGATTTTAGGACATCTAGGAAAATCAAAGAAGCAAAATGGTTTCACAATCATCTTGAGAAATCAACACTGGAAAGGGTTACTTTTTTTTAGTGTACGGGGGGGGGGCAAAGGCAAAGTATGCAATGTAGACATCTTATTACTTCAGGACACCAGACTTGAAGGCCTATTGTTATCTCTACCAGACTGGGTCAAAATAGCTGGCCACTTTTTAGTGGATTTTTATTGCACAATTTCAACATCACCGAGGAGGTGACAGCAGTATATCTGTACCAAGAATCGATTGAAGTTTAGTTGCGAAATTTGTTCATAAATTCATTGTTTGCAGAAACTTGGAGTGAAGTGCTCAGAGATACACGAATCACAAGCACAGATTTCTGCTGGTTATTAAAAACCTATAAAAATATACACTTGTAAAGGGTCCAGCTCGTAAAAATAAACATTATATACACAGAGTGGCCTTGCACACTTGACGTAACATTTCATGGAGAACCCATATTATCATCGTAATTATTTATTACACGTTTGTAAAATATGAAAAGCAAACAACAAACACCCGTATAAATCATAATATGTGTCGTGTTAAAACAGGAAACAACATCTCTGGACTTTATTACCACGGGGTGTGAGAAGTGTTTTGTAATTATGGAAAAATAATTTCTGTAAATTAGATTAGGGCAAAATATCCGGCGAAAGAATCACCATATCTGACCTTGCAAACAAGAAAATGTGAAAGAATCTGTAAGGATAAACAACTTCTTTTTCAAAGTTGAAATAAATTTCTTTATTTACATTTAAACAGCTGCTGCTTTCTATAAAAAAAAGGGTACAATTATTATTATTTTTTTAAACATGCTTTAGGATTGACCGGGTCCTGCTTGTACATTATGGCTATACTCACGATGCTAGGGCAAATTTTTGGCTGATTTGTAGTACCCAAAAATTTAGCTTACAATTTCAAATAGCTATATTTTTAAAGAAAATTATAAGCTTTCTTTTAAGGTATTGCACGAAAAAAATCTGATAATGATAAGTGGTACAAATGTAGTTAACTAAAAAAACTAATATTGTTGAAATCCCACCATTTTCTCAAGCCCATCAGCCATGTACATGTACAACAATTATGCAAGTTGCATGTTACACATAATTTCGTTTTGAACAGCACTATTTGTCAAAATCTGTTCAAAGAAAAAAAAAAAGATTAAAAATATCTTTTGGTGAAAATCGCGCCATGTAAAAAATCTGACTCTAAAATGGATGTGATTTAATGGCAGAATCAACCTATAATTAACCCTTTTGTTACCGAATTGTTGGGACATAAACAACCGCTGGTGATCGCATTATTTGACCACTCAAGCGTGAATCACACATTCTTAGGGTACATTCACACGAGTAGCTAACTTCGCTGCTAACTTTGCTGCTAGCTAACAGCGAAAAATTTGTGACCGTGTGAACGCAAAAATAGTCAACTTCGCTGCTAACTTCGCTGCTAACTTCGCTGCTAACTCCAAAAGTTAGCAGCGAAAATTTCCGCTGCTAACTTCAGTTTTACGACATAGCAGTGAAACTTGATACTTTTACCGCAGATAAAGGAATTTTAGCAGTGTTTTTTTCTCGTGTGAACGTAACTGACCTTAGCTGCGTAGTTAACATGATGGTTTCAATTTGATGTACGACGCCGTGTATTTGTTCTCCTGCTGGAGTTGCACGTAGGCCTATACATTTTTCTCGTCAGTTTCCGCCGAAATTCTTTAAGTTTTACAGCTATAAGTTGACATCATCTATATTCCTTATAACAGGCCAGTCATAACAAAGAAAAATCGGCGATTGTTGGGATCATTTTTGTAAACATATTATCCGAACGGTCCAAAAACATTTCTACGGCCAGCTATAGTTGGCCACGCACGTGGGAAGTAGTCAACCTCCTTCCCACAAGCAAGCAACGTGCTGTGGCACGTTGACATCGCACACAATTGGGGACGAAGTTGTAGCACTCAACTTAGCTGATGACGCAGTGTATTTAGTGACAAGAACAGACTAAAACAAAATCGTTTCTTATTCCGAATCGCTGCGAATTTAAAAAGTAGAGTCACTGTGAACTTATAACAGAAAAATGAAAACTTACATAAGTATTATGTTTATAAGATATTCTTCAAGCCAACATGTAAATTTATTCAACAAACTACTGACACTAGTGACAGCATAATAGAGTGGCAAGAAAACTACCGGAAGCCGACACACTCTGCTGTGCTGGCTAACAGCGAAGCCTCGTGTGAACGCAAGGTACTTTTTAGCTAAGTCCGTTTCTCGATGCATCCCCGCTGCGAATTTTTAGCAGCTAAGTTAGCAGTGAAGTTAGCTACTCGTGTGAACATGCCCTTACACAACAGAAAGCTTTTATTCAAAGGCCATTTTTACAAACGCCATTATCCCGTTGAAAATACTGTTTTACAGCAAAATAAGTAATGAACAAGTTCTGACTTATTAAATTCCCTTTCATATAATCTCAAAATCATTGAGATTGGTCAATAAATGTCAACGTTTTTTTGTCGTTCTTTCCTCAGTGTGATCTGTAATCTCAAACACATTTTTGTACACAACCATATGGTGCTCCGTGTAGGTGTTTGGCATTTTTTTCTTCTTTTCTTCTTACTTCAAGAGAGAATAACCACAACATAACCATCATTGGACCATCATTGGAAAGATCTGATCTTTCTCTTTCCAACGATGGTAAGCTTGGGTATGGAGGGTGAACATGGACAAAACTACAGCTTTATTACAAATGGCCTTTGTGCTCAGGCTTGAGTGCTTTTTTGTGTATAAGCTTGGTCAACTAAAGTCGCCAATGGTAAGGAAGAGGGGGTATGAGTGCAGTCGACTAAAGTCGCCGATGGTAAGGAAGAGGGGGTGTGAGTGCAGTCGACTGAAGTCGCCTGTGGTGAGGAAAGGGTTAAATTACACTAGAGACCAAAAGGAAAATAAGAAATGTATTTTAATAGGGCCTACATCGAAATTGAAAATAGCTTTTGGCATTATTTTCTTTGTTTGACTTCCAATCAATATAAATTGTTGTATCTAAAAACATTAAACATGCGCAATAACAAACCTTTCTACGCACCAAGAACACAGCAATATTTGTCCAGTAATGAAATATGTCCATGAAAAATAGGTTATAAAAACACAATTATCTAAATAAAGAAGAAAAATAGACATTGTTTTTGAACATCAATCTGGATTAGTGAGAGATTTTGTTTTCTACAACTCTGGCATCGCTTAAAATGATCAATTAATTGTAGTTTACCATTAAGACAAAATGTCTGTTCCTCTTGCTCTATGACTGTGCAAGTCTTGCACATATTCAAACATTGAGACCAGTTAAAGTGCGCGACTTTGCTTCCTCCACGCGTTAAAGCAATCTACGTGGTACCAAAGTGGTCCCAAAAATGTTTGAATACGCGTGAGACTTGCCCGGTCTATTATTTAAGATGTGGGGAAAACTTCATCAACCCATCCCTTCGTGCATGAGGCAGGAAAAAGGGATACAAAAGGCTAAACCTTTGAAGAAGACTAAGGAGTGATTTAAAGGTGCTGTGTTTGTTTGGTAATTGGAACCCACTGTTTGTTTCAATCCTACATAGTTGTAGATATATACCATAAAACTAACCTGTGAAAATTTCATTTCAAAAGGTGGTAGTGTTTTTGAGATATTGCTGAAAATCTGGAGCGGTCATTTCCACGCAGGAAGAAAAATCTGCATTGGAATATTTCCATAACCGCAGTACTTCGAAGTGAAAAGTTTCTCAAAATGCATTTTACTATCCAAAGCTGCTGTACTTCTAACCAAGCAACTTTTTATTGCCATTAATTTTCAGAGTCGATACCAAACGTGTACGATAGCTTTTAAGATAGTATGAGGACATCACAAGAGAAGCACAGCAGGGATTATGTGGGTTTCAGACTGACCGTCAGTAGATGTTTCCTTTAAAGATGTCAAGTTTAACACAAGGCCAGTGGCTTGGGAAACTTCATCAAAAGGATGCTACAATATTACCTCTTGGAATAGCTACCTCTATTCAAGGGCCCAATTTCATAGAGCTGCTCAAGCACAACAAGTAGCTAAGCATAACAAAATTATGCTTACCAGAATAAGGTTACCAGCCAAACTACCATGTCACAAGTACAATTTGTGACTGGTATCCTGCTCAATTCTTCTAAGCTGAAAATTGTTTAGCAATATTTTCTGCTTAAGCAGCTCTATGAAGGGACCAGGACTTGAATTTAGGGGGAAAATCCACTAGACCACAGGGCTTGCAGCTCAAAGGGTTTACTGTAGGACCAGATTTTATTTATTCCTCCTTTCTCAATAATTGACCATATCTTTGACCACATGAGGGCGCTTTCAACAGCAAATTTCCTTGCATTACAATAAGGCCGTATCCGAATAAGGATGTCCTATACTTCAAAGCATGATGACGCGGAAATCTTTCCGTAGCCATAGCCACTCATTCCAACATGGCCTTACAGTATATCTTATTTTGACTATCTGTCTGTTGTTTTCTTGTATCAATGGCCAAATAAATAATTACAACAATAATAAGAGTAAACAAAAACAACAGTTTTTTAAACTTGTTTCGCATCATGTAAATTTGGTTCATATACGCACCCAGGCGGTCAAAAATACTGCAAATTCAAATTTCCATTTACGTGACGACTACAGACTGCACTGTCAAACTCTCCGTTCAATGGGTACAGAACTAAGATATATCAACTACACAAGAAGCTAAAAAGATAATTTATAATCCTTTCCAACAATCACCTGAAACCAGACTTTACACTTTGCATTTAAAAAAACATGAACTCCCTTTGGAAGTTTCCATGTACTTGATGAAAAGAAAATAAGTGACATTACCAGTAGTTGGGAAAAATGTCCCCAAAAGGTGTGACCAACATGTATCAAAGCACTCATCCAAGCAACATTTGTTGCTAATAAATTACAGGTTGATGCATAATTTACACACAAGCCTCCATAGTCTGACACCTGTATTCCCTCAGGGTACCAGGCCAGTCAACCCAACCCATGAATACTGTATGCTTAGGGGCAGAGAAACAATACCCACTTTACAGCATGCCATCTTAAAGATATGCTCCTTGTTGAATGATTATCTGTCATAAATATAAAGTGACCAATGTTCCAACATGCCACTTTTTAAACATTTATTTTCCAAGCAATTAAATTTATTTTGTATATAGACAAGTTTTAGTTTAGTGATTAAAAGAAAGATGAAGCTAAAAAGCTTCATTCTGTACAAAAGTTGAGAACACACAGGTGTAAAAATAAAATGCCTGATCTTTAAGAAAAGGTTTGCTTCTCTTAAGGCTAGTAAAAGAAAGGAAAAAGAGAAAGAAACAAACTAAGGCAAAACCAGGCCCGATGCTTCAAGGAGGCAATTGCCTCGGTTGCCCCTAGTCATTGCCTTGGTGCCCCTTGAACAGTTTCAATAGAAATTTACAATTTCCTCATAGAGGTGCCCTTTACAAAGCAGAAAACGCCTTTCTGCCTTGGCCTGCAAAACATCGGGAAATTTTGATCACAAGACTCCCCACACCAAAGAAAAAAGAAGACAAGAATCTTATCACAGGCAATTATTTCACTGATATTTTCACATGTTTCTTTACTCTGTTTCTTACAACCTGTCTTGTGCCATCCATTTGATCATTTAACTGTTTTAAAGGCACTGAACACGTTTGGAAATTGTCAAAGACCAGTGTTCTCACTTGGTGTATCCCAACATATGCATAAAATTACAAGCCTGTGAAAATTTGGGCTCAATTGGTCATCGAAGTTGCAAGAAAACTATGAATGAAAAAACACCCTTGTTGTCCAAATTTGTGTGCTTTCAGATAGGAATAAAAACTTCTTGCAAGAAGTTTTTTTATTTTAGTGAGATATTACATTACCTCTTTCTCAAAAACTACGTTACTTCAGAGGGAGTCGTTTCCTACAATGTTTTATACTATCAACAGCTCTCCGTTGCTTGTTACCAAGTAAGTTTTTATGCTAACATTTTTTATGAGTCATTACCAAACGTGTACGATACCTTTAAAGTTGACATTCTTAAAATTACAGAAGCTTTGAGTGACCATCAATGTTGTTGCTGTTTTTTTAGCTTAGATAATTAAGATATATTTCCAAGTTATTAAATATCTGGTTCTCATAATGGTCATAGATCATCAGAAACAGAAACAACAAATCAGGAAAAACATCTTTTTCTGGTATGAGAAACTACAAAGATATCTTGGTCATCTAAAAAAAAGGTTTGTTGACAATAGTTTAAGCTTGGAAGCAAGGAATCGCGGATAGCGACTTTAAGCTTCCGTTAAAAAAAAAATCCCAAGATGTCAATGTCTTTATTTTAGGCAAATTTATGGCTAACGCACAGTAATCTTCCTGTCGAAAAGGGCAAATATAATATACTTCCCATGTTTGATAGGGTCAAAGGTTACTGTTTGCAGTATTTCAAAAAGCCTTGGATATTTAAGACCCTTTGGCTTGCCAATAAATTACATGATTTAATAATGGCTTGCATTCACATTAACAGCAAGAAGAAAACCCCAGAGTCCTGTTTGGGTGTCTTGTTTTGGGGTTGTTTTTTTGCTTATTTTGTAACCCAAGAACGCTTGTTTGTGGTGAAACAAAGCACAAAAAAAAAAATTAAATGGCAACTTTGGGCCCAAATCTCAACTTCTAACAAGAAAAAAAAGTGAAGTATTTGTTTGAGGCCAAGGTTTCTTGTATGGTAGAAGTGTGTGTGTCAGAAATGAATCAACATGTACTACATTTGAGTGACTTTTTTTCAGCCTTAGTGCAATAACTTTCCCTGCAAAATTATCCCTAAATGTTGGCTAATAATGGAAAGCCCTCGTCCCATAAAATTCCAAATTCAAAATTTGGGGGGACATTGCTGAGCACGGAAAAATTGCTTAGCAAAAAAACAAATACAAAATGCTACCGTGTTCATGTATACGTAATGTTCAATTCTTCAAGATTGATGCTCTGATAATTACTTATTGGCAAATAAATATTTGAAGCAACATCCGCTTCCAAGCTCTATGAAATATAGAGGGCTAATTTAAAGTTATTACGGCACGTGCATTATGCACAAACGGTCACATTGTTCCGATAGCACCAACTTTGCTCATAAATTATTGTTGAGTTTCTTGAATAATTCAGTACCAGTTGGACTGAGTCCCTCGACGAGGGAATACCTCGGCAGACTATCTCCCCTCCCAGAGGAAATACTCACCTGCCTTATGGGGGTCGCTGCTCGTGATGTCATGAAATATACACAAACAACAGCGATAAATCATTGCTCATTCAGATCCATACACTCTTCGAACCGAAAAAGCAAGAGACATCAATTTGCTCCGGATAGAGAAACGAGGCCAACTTCTGAGTTGCAGAACAAGTTTGCTTAAGTCAGAGACCTTTACCAGTAGCATAACCAGAGGGGTGGGGAGGGTGGGGCAGCCCCTACCTTTCTCCCGCTCAGAACGAGTGCTTTTAAAAATTCCCAAATGAATGGTTCGATACATTAAAGAAAAACAAAATTGTGTTTTTGCCCCAGCTTGCCTCCAAAATGAGAATGTCTGGGTACGCCACAGACTTTTACCTCCCAAAGAAAAACTTTCCATCAAATATTTTTTATTAGATAGGTTTTTGTTTTATTACCCCCCCTCCCCCCGTAACCAAATGAAGGGTACCAATTTCACACAGTAATGCCAGCTACCAGTCATTCCCAACCTGCATCATCCAGCCACCATAATGAGCTAGTTGAACCCTAAACACTATAGTGTTTTTGGCCTTCCCATTTCCCCCTACTAATCGCCCACTTGGCAGTAAACTCAACGCCAGAATGTTTGCACTTGGATAAGATTAGTATGGGCATTCCAATGATAAGCAGCGCACCATCCTGAATGAAATGTTGTAGGATTAAGACTGTTATTTTGGTTGCTTGGAAATCCAAGCTTTAGGCCGGAAATCCATGTGTCCATCATGCGTAATGCGCGATCCTTTAAAATGAAAACAAACGCCAAGCAATTCACATGATTTTTACGGATGACGCAGTTTGTAATAGTACAGATACATGGAATTATGTGTGTTGCTTGGTGTGTACTTTCATTTTAACGCACTGCGCACTATCCATAACGCATTACGCATACAGACACATGTTTTACCAGCCATAGTTGTCTTTTTTTACCTGAATAAATGAAACTCTGATAATAGACTTACAACGCACCATCTGGTCTACCCCTTCCTAATGTTAGTCTAACACTATTTGCATTATTCGTAATGACCCTAAAACACTTTGTCCTAGGCTATATACATGTGCATGCAATTTTTTTATAATACTGGATTTCCATGTCGCCATTTATTCTGTATTTACTCAAGCTGGTTGTCTGGCGCTGATAATATCAACATAAATAACCCATCAAAGCTGCTGGGCAGGTATTGTTTGTGTTGTAACAATAACCCTTTATTGATAACGGATACGATTCCAAAGGAAGCTAAAACTCTGGTTTGGGGGAAAATGATCGTTCGGATCGTTTTGTTTTCAATAAGCATATCTAGGCAAACCCTTTACTTTTATTTATAGAACTGTTATGTTCTTATCAGGCATGATATTTCATGGGGGCAACTGAGGCAATAGACTGTGCAGGTCTCGTGCGTATCAAAACCAAGAAAACAAGTCGAACGAAGACTATATTTTACTATGAAATCCAACCTTCTTTTTAAAATTCTATTTATACAAAGTTCTTAAAGAACTAGCCTTAGCAATTTGTTATAAATACAATTTTGATTTGTAGGCCTATATAAATTTCATATAATTTTTTAAAATATCAAATAATAAACCACAAGGGAAACTGACTGGGTAAATTTTAAACGATTTGGGGTTGAACAAAGACAAATTTACTAGGGCGGGAATTGAACCAATGACCTCCAGATTAACTTGCCGGCGCTCTACCAACTGAGCTATCTAGCCCTATGTTGGCGGTCTCCCTATTTTGTGTATGGCTTCTGACTGGCACCCCTGAACAAAGATATTTGTTAAAGTAACATTGACACAAAATTAAAACTTAGCACAAGGATGCTTATTTTTTAGAAACCCCTTTTGTAAATCATGCCCGAAGTTGTGTTTAACTACTTGTTCGGTTCACCATCACAAAAAATAGGGCGAGTCCGGGCGAGTCCGCAAAATGTCCCACCACAGTAGCACTTTGCCAGTATGTTATGAAATCTTAGTGCCATGTCTTACCTACATTCCGTTTTGCACCAACTTTTTCAGATTAAAAAGTGTGGATTTAATTCCGATAGTCACCAATGACTACACCAAACTGACCACGGTGAGGCAAGGCGAGGCGATGGCCAAAAATATTGATATTGATATGATTTTAATTGAGGACACTAAAGAGGCATCACACAGCAAGGATAAAGTACTCTAGATGCAAACAATGTGGATAGTTATAGAGGAATAACGATGACCAATTACTGACAATTACTCTGATGTTAGATAACGATTAAGATGAGCCATCGCGCAGCATGGATGGAGAGATCTTCTTGTAATAGCTATTCTGACCATAGCTATGAAGCTGCTGAGATGTGGTGTGCACAAGGGTCAGAGTAG